>OZ017738.1:34230498-34310498 GCA_963969285.1 Odontomyia ornata | reverse complement strand
GCTCATGTCAAAACACGTCTGTCAATAGACTGACACATAATAACATGTGTTCTTCAATAACTTTTTGTGAAAATTGTACAAAAAATAATGAATTTTCGTTTAAACTAGAAGAAGTGGTAGTTAAGCTTCAACACTGTTTGTTCACAGCAGTAAAGTGCGAGAAAAGGTATTGCTTCAACACTGTTTGTTCACAGCAGTAAAGTGCGAGAAAAGGTATTGTGAGTTTATACGAGTGATGGAAAGTTTTGTTTCGAGTTCTCGTCCACATACTTACATCTGTCTGTCAATATGTGCTCTACAGTAATTCTTTGTGCAAAAAGTGCAACAAATAATGAAGTTCTATTTAAAGTAGATGTGGTATTTAAATCTTGACAGTTCCTGTTTAAAGTAATGAAAAAAACACAAGGCGTTTTAATTAAAACAGTAGGCGTTTTAATTAAAACATTAGGAGTTTTAATTAAAACACCTAGTGTTTTAAATTAAAACTTCAAGGGGTTTTAATTTAAAACGTTTTGGGTGTTTCAATTATTAAAACGCCTGAAAAGTGTTTTAAAATTAGGACGGGAATTAAAACACCAAAAGCGTTTTAATTTAAAACGTTTAGATCTGTCAATATGTTCTACACTAATTCTTTGTGCAAATAGTGCAACAAATATTGAAGTTTGATTTAAAGTAGAAGATGTGGTATTTGAATCTTAATAGTTCCTGTTTAAAGCAGTGAAGTACGAGCAAAGGTGATATGATTATGTAAAAGTGATAAATTTCGTAGGTTTTTCATCAAAGGCACAATGTAAGTAACGCTTTAAATTAAAACGCCTAGGCGTATTAATTTATAACACAGGGCGTTTTAATTAAAACGGCTGATGTTTTAATTAAAACACAAGGCGTTTTAATTAAAACGCCTAGTGTTTTAAATTAAAATTTAAAATTCTTTAGGTGTTTTAATTATTAAAACGCCAGGAAAGTGTTTTAAAATTGGGACGGAAATTAAATTTTATTAAATTTAAGGGTACCGTGAAGATTTGATTCAATAAAACGTATAACTATAAATCATACTATCACTAACGAAGTTGAGTGAATTTCGACTTCTCATGTATTTGTTGTTGTTGTACTCATAAAGGCCTACATTCATGATGTTTTTTCAGATTTTTCGCGTCAAAGGTGTTCAATCGCGAGGGGGGGGGGGGGGGACACAAAATTTTCGTACATTTCCCTTTCCCCTGCATCCCTCAAAGCAACATTTGTCATTTTAAGACCTGTTTTGAAAAGTTCTTATTAAGACCTTTCATTTGATACCCATCTTGCCTACATGCGGTAAAAACTTTTTTTTTCAGGGGCCACTCCCTAATATGGGGAGAACCCCTTAAAGACCTTACAAGTTTTTTTTCGTGGGAAACATTTGAAGAGGGCGTCATTTCGCACCTACCTACAAAATCTTATGGTTCTAGCTTATATGTAGTTTGCGAGAAAAAGTGGTGTGACACACGGACGGACGCACGGACGGACAGACGGACGGACGGATGGACGGACGGACAGACGGACTGACAGGACGCGATTTTAGTAGGGTATTGTAAAATGATTTTACAATACCCTAAAAAGGGGAATTAATAAAATAGACTAGCGGTGCGTATTGGTCTAATGCTTAAAAATAAAAGCTTAATATGAATCGATTAATATTATGATATTACTACGCCAACCATATAATATAAAAAGTAGTATAATTAATTTTTTTTCTAAACTAATATTAACAAATAGTCCAAAATACAATGATTACGCGACAAAAGCCAATGCACCAATTTTATGACCCGATATCAATTTTAATCAACTTTGAAATATTCGTTTATAATTGCCTATGCTTTAAATGGTAAACAAATTGAAACATAATCGAAAAAGTACAATACTTCCGTTTAAAACTCACCTTATAAAATTCATAAAGTATCTAATGGTATCTTTTTTTTCACCATGTTGAACAAGCAAAGTTTTGAGCAAATTAAACATGCTTCAAATACATCAAATCAAAGTTAAGAACAATATCTTTGTGATTGAAACATAAGGCAGAAACAACTTTTTTATGGTTATTGTAAAATTATTAATAATTAATACTAACTTTTGAACAAAACATGAAGAAAAAAAATAGGTTACATTATGATATAAACATATAAATATGTAATTGTAATCCTTCAGATTGCAGATATTGCTATTTAGAAACAAAAATTTTATATATATATATTCAGAAATATTGCACTAATAATATCCACATATGGCTTTTAAAAGATATTGTACCAGTATTGAGGGGTTATATTAATAATAATAAAAATCGCTAATTTAAATACGACTTTCCTTTCCAGCAAATCCTTTTTTTCAGTTGGAATGGCAGCGAACGGTAAGTATGCCGTTACAAGGGTTGAGCTTAAGTAATCCGCGGATGGCCAGTTTCACGTCGCGTTCGATACGCGGTACCATAATTTGCTTTGCGTTTTTATTAGAGTAGGGTTTTTCAGGTTCGAGTTAGGGTAGGATGTTTTTCGGTATCGCGTCGGTAATTTCGGGAACGCGGAATTATATACATTTTTTATTGCTGTCTGGCGGAATATAAGAAATACGGAATAAAGTAATGTAGGTTTCTCTTCCGATGTTAATGTTTTCGACGCGTTATTAAATCGGTGGCTGAATTTTTGTATTTCGGATTAAGTTTGCTCGCGTAAGACCCGCAACCAAACTCATCTCCGAACTAGCTAGTCAGCCAGCAGCCACCTCGAGGTAGACTAAGGGTGTCCGGACTTTTTGACCTGAAGGGTACAGTCCGTTGTCACGTTTCAAGACTTAGCGTCTAGAACCGATGAGAGGTTGGTTCAGATTTCCTTCAGGAAATCTCGACGCTCGAGCGATTTTAAACGAAAATCATCACAGCCGGGAAAGGAAAATGTTGATGAACCAGGATATAAAAAAAAACAGCATGGCTATGTTGATTAATTAACAAATAATATATTTTTTAACCTTGTAAAACCTTGCTTTTCTTAATTTTGCAATAAGAAATATTTTGCTAGGGTTTCCTAGTTAAAATAATGAGCCTTTTCTAAATAACCTTCTATTAACTTAACTAATTAGCTTGAAGTACTTTCAATACGTAAGCGAAGATGTTAGGATAACCGAATTAATTGCTAAAGTTGACCGAACTGATTACGGTCGAAAATCGATTGCGATATAATACGAAAAATTCACAAAAAAGCAAAAAAAATGAACCAATTCCTTTTTCTATTTTTAAGTAGAAATAATGCCGATCGTTGTATGCAACGTTATGAAAGTTACTAGGGAACAATGAAGGAAAATAACTGGATTGATTATTTAATGTGCAAAAAGTCGTCTTGAGAATCTTGCCCTATTCACAATAAACAATTTGGTTACTGTGGCCATTTGATAGTAAGGGAAAGGAACAAGAAGTGATACTTGCTTTATACATAATATATTTTTGTATTTATGATAAAAAGATAACCATTTTTTCAATCTTTTAATGTTTAACGCATAAACCCGAGAAGTAGCATCTCTACCTGATGAGATACGGAATCTATATTGGGAGGTCTAGGAGGGATATCGATTAGTATGACATTTTAAAATATTTTTGGAAGATGGACATTTTTTCTAAACTTTTTTGGAATTAAATGATGAAAAAGATTAATGCTATTAACGTTGTAACTTGTGCGATATTTTAATGGGTTATGATGTATTTTTGGGTTTAGCAAAAATAAACGTAAAAAACCATAGCCTCCTGGACTCACCCTAAAGGATTCAAAGCCGAAGTTCGAGACTAAACTCAGATAAGATTTAACATGAATATATTTTTTTCTTACTTATATGTGTTTCTTTGGCATAAGATAACATTTTTTGAGAAGAAGAGGCTACAGAATACCATCAATTGATACAGACCAGACATTAAATTTTATATTTTACTTTGGTTTGATTGAAAACTTAATGAATTTTTTTTTTTATTTCATTCTTAAAAAGATACATGCATCATTAAAACTCAATTTATTTTAGGATTGCTTAATGGAACCAACGATAGATGACCATGCTATGTAAGGTTTATTCTGTTTTTGCAAACGCTTGCGTATGCTGGTTAAACCCAACTGAAATTCGAAATTTTTTATCAATAATAAAGACAAAGCCTACACGTAAGAGGTACATATAGTAGATGAAAGTATTAAAATTTCAAAGGCTTGCTTCCGATATCAGCATTTATATTTTTAGGAAGAATATTTTCAATAAGTGATTCGCGTTCAAACCTATCAACACGTCTCTATCGAGAATGAAGCACGGTGGTATCACTGCAAACCCAAACGTTTTAAATTAAAACGCCTAAACGTTTTAATTAAAACACTTTTAGTGTTTTAATTCAATAAAACACTTCAGGCGTTTTATTTTAAAACACTTACCGTTGTATTAAAAACACTAAGCGTTTTAATTTAAAACGCTTCAAACGTTTTATTGAAAAAAACACCTAAAGCGTTTTAATTAAAACACCTAAGTGTTTTAATTGACATAACATCAAGGAAAACGTTTTAATTAAAACACCAGGCGTTTTAATTAAAACGCCTAGGTGTTTTATTGAAAATGCTTTCAAGCTCACATCAAAACACGTCTGTCGATTGACAGACACATATTAACATGTGTTCTTTAACAACTTTTTGTGAAAGTTGTGCAAAAAATAATGAAATTTCGTTTAAAGTGGAAAAAGTGGTAGTTAAGCTTCAACACTGTTTGTTTATAGCAGGAAAGTGCGAGAAAAGGTATTGTGAGTAGTGATAGAAAGTTTGGTTTCGAGTTCTCGTCCACATACTTACTTCTGTCTGTCAATATGTCCGTAATTCTTTGTGCAAATAGTGCAACAAATAATGAAGTTCTATTTAAAGTAGACGTGGTATTTAAATCTTGACACTTCCTGTTTAGGGCAGTGAAGTACGAGCAAAGGTGTTATGAGTGTATGAAAGTGATAAATTTCGTAGGTTTTTCATCACAATGACTTCTCGACTACTTGACCGAATACCACATTTGCCTTTTTATGCGTCCACTTCATTGTTGAGTAAGGTAAAACCTGTTGCAGTATGATCAAATACATATTATCAACAACGCTTTTGGTGTTTTAATTCTTCTTCCAATTTTAAAACACTTTTAATGCACATTAATAATTGAAACACCTAAAACGTTTTAAATTAAAACGCCTAGACGTTTTAATTAAAACACAAGGCGTTTTAATTAAAACGCCTAGTGTTTTAATTAAAACAGTAGGCGTTTTAATTAAAACATTAGGCGTTTTAATTAAAACGCCTAGTGTTTTAAATTAAAACGTCTAGGCGTTTTAATTTAAAACGTTTTAGGTGTTTTAATTATTAAAACGCCTGAAAAGTGTTTTAAAATTGGGACGGGAATTAAAACGCCAAAAGCGTTTTAATTTAAAACGTTTGGATTTGCAGTGATTTGCATAGATTTTCCATGGGAAAAATTAATTCGAATTTCGACATACTATGAATGTACAAACTAACAAACAATTTCAAGCTCTCACAAACAGTTTTGATAAAAATCATACTTGAGTATGAATAGATGCCTATGTAACTTTAAAGTAAATGATATGCATACCTGTCAAAGCCAGGCATTTGGTCATTGAATTTGTTTTTCATCGAAACACGTATCGTAACACATGTAAGTTTAGAGTTGAGTTGAATCAAATACAATCCACATCTCCACCCGCTATATTTGTGCGCCACAAGTTGCTTCACCCCCCGATTCACAGCACGCTCTCTAATCAGATATGACTTTACTAATACGAATTGCGCCGGACCGCCAAATGGCCTCCCCCCATCAACACTCCTCGCGACTAGTTTATGCTATAATTTCTATCTAAAGACTAGGCACTAGCACTATTCAAACATTGGGGCTAGATAAGGCTAAAAGCACGCACTTCGAAGCTTGGCATCCAGAGTTTGGGTCCGGTTCACGCACTTTTCACTGCACTCGGTCACATCCTTCCCACTGAGCAAGTTTGCAGCCTAAACTAATCCTCTCAACGTTTTATCACAGACAATTTTGAAACGGGGGCTTGTTGACAGGATACCATCAAGACACTTCGCAAAGATCAATGAAAGACCAAAGACGTTTTCTCAACACACAAGGTAGCTTGCAGAACAGTCGAAGGATACAGCATTATTGGCCAATTCCCTGCTATTTGTTGACCACTGTCACTTAACTGATTGTGTCACATAGTTAAACTGTACGCCGGACAAATATTCCCAATCATATTGTACACATGTGATCGATGAAACAAAATACGGCTGCCCCTTCCCATTACCCGCCTGAATATCTACTGTCCTGCAGTCGTCTCATCCTCCTCCTTCCACTGCTCCACGAGTCCTTGTTAGGTTTTCACGTTCACGACCACACTCAAAACACAATCATATCGCTGTGGCATGCAAATAATTGAGAAAAAATTCATACGTATCATTGATATCCCTGTTTTATTCCCAGGATAGTTTTGGGGCGACGGCGGCACTGACTACGCTAATATGAGGCACTACGACAAAATCATGTTTGCTGCTGTGATGGACATAAATCCTCGAACGGTGCAAGAGACGTAAGTCCTTGGTCTCTGCCAGTCATCGAGAAAACAAACTATGCGTTAAAGCAAACCAGAGGAACGCGAAAAGGATCCTACTATACGTGCATCGAACAAGAGTATATGCGTTTTTTACTATAATTGAAACAAATAAATTGCCAACTGTAAAAATGCCCCAAGCAATCGGGCATTTTGTATTGGCATTTCATGCATTCATACAAGCTCAAGTATCACAAATGGAATGTATTGCGCCCCTTCTTCCCTCCCACATTACCACGGCTCTGCTTCCCCATTGTGTCATTACAGTTGGCAGGGAATGCAATTGTGCATTTTGCAGCAGATTTTACCTCTGCCCAGAGTTTTTTCATCCTTCAGCAATAAATTCACCCAAGTGCTTTGATGCACATGCGGAGTTCCGTTCAGTTATTTCTTGTGCTGTTTGCAGCGCTACGAGCGCCAATATAGTGAAATCGAACGAGGGCATTGTATGTATTTCAAGAAAGTGTCAATACTGTGATGGCAATGGCGAAAGTCGTGATGAATGACCCATGTCGATAGATTGTCCCACAAGGGATCAATTTGTTGAATATGCAACGTTTTAATTACAGCCAGATAAACAATAGGCACCATTTCTAGTGTTATTACACTTGGATAGAACAGAAAGATAGTAGGCTTATAAAATTTGTTGTTTATTTTTGCTACACATAACATTGATTACAACATGTTTGAATATTTTTATCCCACTGTACATTTTTTCAGACTTTTATTTGTTATCAATATAGAGAGGACAATTATTGCTTTAATCCTTTTTAATAGAAATGTTTTTTTACTTGTAAACACATGAAGCATTTTATTTAAAGCTTCTTGTTGTTTTAATTTAAACGTTTGGAGGTGTTAATTAGAATGCCAAACATTTTGATTTCCATTGTAAAACTGTTAAAACACTTTCACAAAAACAAGAAAATCGACTTGAAAATGACCTAAAAAGGATGAAATAAAATTTATGGAAGCGGTGCCATATCAGTTTTTCCTTGTTACTTTTGTGATGATGCACATGTTGGAAATTTTTATGTTGAAACGAGGAAATTTGTTTGGCTACGCTTCCATAAAATTTCATTTTTTTAGGGCATTTTGAAGTCGGTTTTCTGTTTTTCTTAAAAGGTTTTTTGTGTCACCCTTTAAAGTGTCAAATTTTTTCATTTCAAATTGAAATCTGAACCTACCTCTTATCGGTTATAGACGTGAAGTCTGGGAACGTATCAACCGACTGTACCCATCAGATCAACAATTCCGGACACCCTTAGTCTACTCCGAGGTGACTGCTGACAGGCTAGCTAGTGCGGAGAAAAATTTCTGTCGCAGATCTTCCGTGAGCAGACTAAGTCATATTTTGGAATCGCAGCCACCGGTTAAAATGCCCGATTTAAAACACGTCGAAAAACTTCCTACAACTCAACTTGATTTTACTTTACTTTATTTCAAGTTTCTTTTTCTTTCAGCCCGAAAAAGTGAACAACACGAACCATCCTCAACCAAAAACCACGCGTTCCCAAATATTCACCAACGTGGTGCTCGAAATAAACTAGTCGAATCCAAAACCGATTCGATCTACTCTAACTTAAAACGCAAAACCAAACTTCGGTACCGCGTGCTGACTGTAACACAAAATCGACCATTCGCGGATTATCTAAACCCTAACCGCTCGGCGGCATACTCACCATTTGCCATCATATCCTTCTGAAAAAGAACGAGCATATACTGAAAAGGAAAGAAGTTAAACCTGTTCAGTAACTAATTTTAATATTGGCTATTTATAGATTGGAATAATTCGATACTGAAATTTAAACAATAAATTCAGTTACATTTTCAAGTTAACTATAAATAAATGAAAATTCCAACGGAAGCTGCTTCTACACTTAAGGATACAAAAGTGAGTCTTGCCCTTTAAGTATAAATTATAAATAATGAAATTTATATCGTGTTGAAAAGTATTTTGTTAAGTAATTATGCGGTCTCTTAGCGTTGCCAATAAGCATGCATGGACTTTTTGTGAAATTTTCTATCAGTTTCAATTTTGTAAATACAAAAGTTAGATAAGCTTAAGAAGAATACAGGGTTATTCATTTCATGGTTGGCAAAGTATAACCCTGCCATTTGACATCTGTCAAAACTAAATATCATCCAAAGCATGTTTTTTTTTAGTTGACGGTTTGCCATTTAGAAATATAGATCATTTAATAGTCAAAGAACGCGTTAAAATTATTAAATTTTACTATAAAAATGGTGATTCTGCTGTATCAACATTTAGGGCTTTACAAGCCGATTACGGTCAACACAATCGACCTACACAGCAAACAATTCCGAACACAGTGAGAAAATTTGAAGAGACTGGATCGGTTATTGATATTGCAAGGCCTGTGCATCATCGCAACATTCGTTCTGCTGAAAATGTCGCTGTCGTTGCTCAAAGTGTGGAGGAAGACCCGAATTTGTCGATTCCTCGACGTGTTCAACATTTGGGCTTGTCTTACGGCTCATTGTGGTGGATTTTACATTTGGATTTGCATCTCCATCCATACAAAATCTAACTCACTCAAGAACCTAAGCCTCAAGACCATACACAACGCAAAATGTATGCGAATTGGGTGATTGAACAACAAGCCATTGATAACGATTTTTCGAACAAAATTTTCTTGAGTGATGGGGCTCATTTTTCGCTCAATGGTTACGTAAATAAACAGAATTGCCGCATATAGGGCTCTCAAAATCCTCTGGTGATCGCAAAAAGGCTTTTACATTCGAAAAAAGTGACCGTTTGGTGTGCATTATGGTCTGGTGGTGTTGTTGGCCCGTATTTTTTGAAAACGATCAAGGAAGAGCCATTACAGTCAATTCTGACCGCTATGGACGGATGTTAATCGATTTTTTTTTTTAGAGAAATTGAAGATTATGATCTGGAGAACATATGGTTCCAACAGGACGGAGCCACAAGCCACACAACACAGGCTAATTGAGCACTTTTGCGAGAGAAATTTCAGGACGCGTAATTTCGAGATTGAGTGATGTCAATTGGCCCGCAAGATCCTGCGACCTAACACCTTTGGTTTTTTTTATGAGGCTATACGAAAGATCGTGTTTACGCGAACAATCCTCAAAATCTTGAGCAATCGAAAACCAATGTTCGTGAAGTTATGGCCGAGATATTGCCGGAAATGTATCGAAAAGTCATTGAAAATTATTTCAAAAGGATTGAGGCCTGTAAGAGGTTCCGTGGAGGACATTTGAATGATGTTGTATTTCATGTATAATGGCAAGGTTCAATCTTTATATTTAATAAAAATTTTGTTTCCATCTGAATATTTTATGTGTTTTCTTTAGCTTTACTTTCCCAAGCGTAAAATGGATAACCCTATATATGCAGGTGGATTAAGTGAGGATATCAAATTTTTAATAACATGTAGGAAATTAAAACTCGTCCCTAAAAGTCATACAGTAAAGTTTAAGTCAAGTCTACCTAGCACGGAAAAACGGAAAGAAATGTTAGAAATGGATTTGATTAAAGATAGCATAAGTCGACGTTATGCAAAGTCGTCGGACTTATCGTTAAGAGCATATAATCTCCATCTCAAACTTGCAAACCAAATCACAGGGATGAAAGGAACAATGGTGAATGTGCAGGATAAATTAAAACGAGCATTCGATGTTGAAAAAGATAGAAAGGAGAAAATACTAAATAAAAAACTAAGCAACTTACTAGCGAAGCGAGGGAGTGAACAGAAAAAAGGAGTCGAAGTGATAAGTGACTTTGTGGTGAATTTATCAACGGAATCGTTTACTAAGGAACAGATTGTTCTACTGAATAACGGCTTAAACTTCGCTGTCCGCAATGGGAACCTACCGAAGGAAGATATAGTGATGGACGTAGAAGGAGCCATTAAATTCCTACCTCAAGAGGAGAAACAAGCGTTAAGGGAGGAGACTATTCGAACCATCAAAGCAGCGAAAGTCAACCAGCAAAGGAGATAACATCAGCTGGGTAAGCAGCTTTACGAGAAACCGGTATTTTACCTTAAAGCTGATAAAAGTAACGAGGTAGTCATCATGGACAAGAGAAAATACTATGAATAAGTGCTGGAGAAATTGAACAACGGAGAGTACTACGAGTTAAGACACAATCCTCTACCAGATTCGGTTCGAATAGTGGAAAAAGCTCTCGCCGACTGCAAGGACGTCATACCTAACAAGATCATGCTTCGTGTCACGACCCCAGTGCTTCCACCGATAAAATGTCTACCGGGGATCCATAAGCCTGGGAATGAGATGCGAGGGTTCATCACTGTCACGAATGCGCTGACAAGCCGAATCGCAAAGTGGCTTACAGAGGAATGCAACAAATGGGGAAGCCTTGGAGCAGTCATTCAGTAAAGGATAGGAGGGAATTGATTGAGAAGCTTAAAGATATCAACCACATTGATCAGGATGGAATTCTGGTGTCTTTCGATGTGAAAACACTGTTTCCAAGCGTGCCAGTTAAGCAAGTTCTAGCTTTGTTTGAGAATTGGCTAATATCCACAAGAAAAAAAAGCAAGACTTTTATATAAACTCGCCGTTTTGTGTATGTCAGAAACTTACTTTACTTTCAGGGGACAGTTTACAAGTAAAAAACGGGAGTAGCGATGGGGAACCAACTTTCCCCCATCATTAGCGAGATTTTCATGAGCTGGATAGAACAGAGTATTACGGAGGAAAATTCACTTCCAAGAGTATGGATTCGGTATGTTGATGACGTGTTCGCAATTGTGAAGAAAAATGAACTAGACAGCTGATTCAATAAGATCAACGAAGTCCACAAAAATATTTCGTTCACTGTGGAGGAGGAAAAGCAGAACCAAATAGCTTTTTTGGAACTAAGAATCATCAAGGAGATGGCCGGTGTAGAATTTGACATTGACCAAAAATCAACCAATTCACGGAAAACAATACTAGTGACATCGTACCACTCTCATGCAATTAAAATGGTAGCCTACAACAACTGGGTGCACAGGATGTTAACTACCCCTCTAACTAAGGAACGGTATGATAAGAAGCATAAGTTCATACTTGATACGACGAAAATCAACGGATAAGATACGGGATTGATGACCTCTATCATGAGCAAAATGGAGAGGACAAACAAGGCGCTCAGTTAAAACGAGATTTAATGAGCACATCAAGGAAGCGAAGAAGTTCATTTCTAAACAAGGACCTATCGAAGCAATCAAATCATTGGTTGCGAAGCACATCGTATCGAATAATCACAAGATTGATTGAGAAGGTCTGCAAGCCGTACATGATGTGAATAGTGTCTGGAAATTAGACGCTTACGAAAGTCTATGGATATTGAGAAAACCAGAAAGTCTACGGCTGAACGATGATTTAGGAAACGGCTATTCCAAGATGTTAGAGGTTTATTTATTTATTTATTTAGGCCAAGATCAACAGGAGTAATCCCAATTACAGAGTTGGTACAAAAAATAAAATATTAACAAGTTAGGAATACATTTATTCGCAACCAAAAGAGACTAGTGCGAATACAATTCTAAAACAAATTAAACAGTAGCAAAAAAAATAATTAAGAAAATCCAAAAAGCAAAGATTTAAGTGAGTTCTTAAAAATAAGAAAGCTAGAAGGAAAAGAATCAAGCCTAAGTTCATTGTGTACCCGGAGCAGACGCAACATAGTTGAATTATAGTTTAATTCCGTTCTTGCAAAAGGTATGCAAAGTCGAGAAGGAAGACGATTTAGTCCATCGTATATCATTTGCCGGTGGAGAATAAATGAGACGGTGGTGAAGTTTAAATAACAAACACTCATCTAAAAACGTACGTCGAGCTTCAAGGAAAGGAAGTTTTAATAGGACAAGACATTCATTATAAACTCTGTAAGGCAGATTGAATTTGTAAAGCAAGCACCTTGTGAATTTTCGTTGAATACTTTCAAGATCTGCAACTAAGTAAGCATGGTGCGGAGACCAAATCTGAACAGAGTATTCCAGAATACTCCTGACCAGAGACCTAGCTGCTTTAGAAGTGACATGCGATACATGTTTATCAAACTTGAGTTCGGAATCAAAAACGACTCCCAGATCTTTCATTTCAGATACCAATAGCAGAGGATGATTATTTATAGTATACGTAAAGGAAAGGAAATGAGGCTTGAGATAATAACTCATAGCGTTGCACTTGGAAACATTTAAGGGTAGTTTATTTGACTCACACCAGTTCCTTAGGACAACGAGGTCATCTTGCAAAGATCCACAATTTGATTGTGTATTAATACACCTATGCAATTTTAAGTCATCCGCATAAAGAAGTGAGTTAGACTCAAATCGATGCGGAAGATCATTAATAAATATGATAAATAGAAGAAGGCCTAAAATGGAGCCTTGAGGTACACCTGACGTTGGATAAAATGGTAGTGACACCACATTACGGAGGGATACAGAGCAAGACCGATTTGATAGAAAAGAGAAAATCCAGGATACAATGGGATAAGGGAAACCATAACATTTCAGCTTATTACAGAGAACATCATGCGGGACCATATCAAATGCCTTACTAAAGTCGGTGTGTATAACATCAACTTGCGAGCGAGCATCAAATGATTTGGCGATAAAGTTAGAGAATTCCAACTAGTTACTAGTTGTCGAACGCTGAGGAAGGAATCCGTGCTGCGATTGAGAACAAAACGGTAAAAAACAATTAAAGAGTCTAACATACATGATTTTTTCAAAGATTTTGGGGAAGCACGAAATAATGGGAATAGGGCGGCAGTTTTTCACAGATGATGCATCACCATCTTTCAGTATCGGTGTAATAAACGCAGACTTCCATGCAAATGGAAACGAGGCCTCTTCTAAGCTTATATTGAAGAGAAAAGCAAGAGGAAGGGAAATGCCAGGAGCTAGTGATTTAACAAAAAAGCTAGAAACCCCATCAGGACCCGGACCCAAGCTAGCATCTAAATTAGAGATCACAAAGTCAACATCACTAGGACAAATGGAAAAGGAAGACATGCACTGTGGATATGAAAAATCAGACTGGAACGAATTTGGTACATTGCCGTTGTGGTAAATAGATGCGAAATATTGAGCAACGAGCCCTACGATATCAACTGGTGTATCAGCACTAGAACCTTCATAATACATCACATCAGGAACAGTGGAAGATGTCCTCAAAGAGCGAATGTAAGACCAAAAAGGCTTAGGCATGTTAGCTTTTAATAATTTCTCAATGGAAAAGTAATAGTTTTTCATCGCAGTCTGAATCTCAAGTTTAGCCAAAGCTCGGAGTCTTGAAAATTCTGCATATGCTTCATTAGAGCCAGTCAATTTAAAAAATCGATGGGCTTTACCTTTAGATTTCAACGCAGCAAGAACTCTACAAGTTAACCAAGGTGGTTGCGAAGACTCTGATCGACAGTAGACTGGAGTATTTCTGGCGATAAGACAATTCAAATAAGAGTAGAATTCATCAAGAGCAGAGTTAACGTCCAAATTAAGGAAAAATGAACACCAGTCAATAGAAGACAGACCGTCAGCAATGGCAGCATAATTAGCCTTACGAAAGTTATATTTGCAAGGGAGCATATCATGCCTACGTTTTAACAAAGGGGAGCAGAACTTCATGCGCAGTGGTGGATGATGACTGTCTGCAGTCACATAGACGTTCACAGATGGAAATGACAGTGAAATAGATGCAGCACTATTCGTAAAATTTAAGTAGAGAATGCGGTCGTTACTATTCAAAATTTGATTTAGTTGGGAAAGGGAACAATGTCACATAAAGGAGGAAAAAATAAATGAAAGACGATTGGAACTAATGACTTGTGCATAGTTAAGAGGATTCCAGTCAATCTGAGGTGCATTAAAATCACCGCAAAGTAGAAGTAAATCTGAAGGGTATTTTGATAGCATAAAAACAGACAGCTCATCAAGAAAAGTTTCAAAGAGAGCAAGTGAAGATTGACACGGTATATAAATAGATGCAATAGGCAGAAATGAGTTTTGCGTTATACGAAGTCTAACAATGACACATTCTACAGGAATAGATGGAAGAAAGTCATAACAAGGCACACTGAAAAATGATTTCTTTACACCAATAAGAACTCCACCACCAACTGATTTGCACCTAGAAGGCGAACAACGATCATGTCTATAAATGTTATGAATTGAGGAGATATGAATATTAGAAACAGATTCACTCAACCATGTTTCCGTTATGCAAAAAACATCATCATTAGCGGTAGTTATTGAAGCAGAAAGATCTTTAAGCTTGGTTCTCAATCCTCTTACATTTTGATAATAAATTGAGAAATGACTGATCACATTTATCAACGGCAAAGACGCTTCTCTGGGTGCTCCAGCTCGAAAAATTACGACGATCTCTGGCAAAAAATGGTTTAACAAGCATTCCAGGAGGCCAAAACTCCGGGTTCTTTAGTTGACTCATGGACGCAGGCACAACAAGCTTAAAAGAAGCAAGGAGTTTGTTAGGTAATTTCTCCTTGGTTAGCTTCTTGCAGCTGATGATGCATGAAGATGACCCCAGCTTCGATTCGATATAATCAGCAATATCATCGGGAGTAGTGTTATAATACAAGCGAGAAATAAATACACTGAGAGGCGGTGATATTACGACCAAACGCCCCTTTTCTTTGGGTTTATAATTCGATGCAGTCATAAGCCTAGAGCGCTGACCATCAGACTCCTTACTAGTACCTGCAAAGATATTTGATGGAGCATTACATGAATTTATACCTTTTAGTTGCGTAATCACAGGCGATGCCAGATTGAAAGGTGAGGCAGTATCTGACGCAGGATTTAATAAAAGGTTCCCATTGGTAGAACCATCTGCGACTAATGAGCCAGCAACTCCGGAACCGTAAGCAATGGGACTAACAATCGTACTTTGCAGTCCACGATGATCATTAACGGAAGGCGAAGGAGAAGCAATTACAGCATCAACTAAAATGCATTCACCTGCTGTTGATTATCTACAGGAGTGTTAACTGTAGCAGCCGAAGGAGGTGAATTTTGCAATACTCTAGAATTTTTCTTACTCCTAGTGATAACTGACGGCACACATGGCACTCGCTCTATCAGGTTCGATAAATCTTCGGAGACATGCAACGACTGCAATAACTTTGCATTGTCTTTTTTTACATCTTTGAACTTTTTCTGCATGCAAAGGAAGCCTTCATTCAGTGTGCTAACAAGGTAATTAGGGATAAGTAATATTTTGTTAAGGATAATAGTAATTTTAGTAACTTTTATTAGGATAAATTCTGAGGAAACAACGGAATAAGCTATGTAATTAGTTTAGGTGAGTTAAAAAAAGATAATCAAATGTTCTTAGATAATGGGATTAAGTCCAAATAAGTAGTAGGATTAGTGAGTATAATTAAGCTAAGTCTACTAATTACAGGAGCTAAAATGTTTAGGTATGTAAGTGAGGTAAATTTTTTACAAGGCTAGAGAGTAGGACACTGATAGAGTAGGACACTGTTTTTTTTAATTTGCTTGGTTGCGAAAACAAATTTTGTACATCATTTTTGTACATCATTTACAAAATATTGTTTTTTTCATAATCATAACCGTTTTCTTAAAGTGTCTCCATCACAGGGAATACATGTTTTAACTTTTTTCTCTTATTTTATAGCTCAAGCAAAACTCAGCAAAAACATTTTGTATTAAAGTTAAAGTAAAAACAAGTTGGGTAAACAGACCTACGCTCATGTCAGAAGGGTTTTGTATTCAATTTACAAAAAGGCAGTCACCAGATCGAATCAAATCAAGAAACATGTCAAAGACGATTTTATTGGAGAAAGTATGAAATACGAAGATCATACTATTATTAACCAAGTTGAACGAATTTCGACTTCTGAGGTCGTTGGTATTGTTATACTCATAAATATCTCCCTTGATAATTATTTCAGATGTCCATCCGCGAGGGAGGAAACACATTTTTCATGTATTTCCCCCGATTAATAGCCAATTTTTTCGAATCCTAGCGTTGTTACAAAGCCCTTTTGTTAGAAGCTCCCTCCCGCCTCCTTGACTTGTTTCACTTATGAGTATTAATTGTAGGTACTCAGCTTCAGTCATTCATTAAATTGAATCAAGTGTTCAAAGCATGCACCTTAAACGTTGAAGTTGGGATAAAATAACTCAAAATTACTCAATCTTCGCATTTAAAACAGCCACCATTTTGTTTTACGATTACTGATACCACTAGCTGAACTGATTCTCAAATTTGTTCATGACACCTATCATTCCTGAAATTTTCATGTATATCCTAGCAAAACTGTAGTGTCTGAGTCGGTAAAAAGCGCATGTTGTTCCATAGCCATATGTTGCCATAGTAATACATGCAGCGCATATTGTTCCATAGTAATACAGGAAAATTCAAACCGCTATAACTTCGCTAAATATGATTCAATCTTTATGAAACTTGCAGGGTCAATCAATCTTATAAATAAATTGAATTTAAGGGTACCGTTAAGATTTTATTCAAGAAAACATAAAATCGATAAATCATACTATTACTAACAAAGTTGAGTGAATTGCGACTTCTCACGTATTTGTTGTTGTTGTACTCGTCAAGGCCTACATTCCTGATTTTTTTTCAGATTTTTCGGATGGAAGGTGTCCAATCGCGAGGGGGGGGGGGGGGACACAAATTTTTCGTGTATTTCCCCTCCCTGTGCGCCCCTCGAAGCAAACTTTGCCAAACTAAGACCTGTTTTGGAAAGTTCTCATCAAAACCTTTCATTTGATACCCATATCGGCTACCTTCAATTAATTTTTTGTTGGGGGGGTCACTCCCCTACATGGGGAGACCCCCCTTAAAAACCTTATAAAATTTTTTAGTAGTTGAACTTTGAAGAGAGCACCACTTTACACCTACATACAAAATTTGATGCTTCTAGCTTAAGTAGTTTCCGAGAAAAACTGCTGTGACACACGGACGGACGGACGGACGGACGGACGGACGGACGGACAGACAGACGGACAGACGGACAGACAGGACGCGATTTTAGAAGGGTTTTGTAAAATTATTTTACAAAACCCAAAAAAAATGAAATAACGTACGTTAAGCTTAAATTTACAATCGATCGGTGTGGTGGCGGTCACAAGTTTCAGTTTTTTTGTACAGTAAGTTCAAAACGTTTATGATATGGATTTTTTTTTGTTTTTTAATTACTTGTTCCCTCATAAAATGCTTAAAGAAACCTTTTAGTCACGTTTTAATTCCACGTACCTACAAAATCTTATGTTTCTAGCTTATGTAGTTTGCGAGAAAAAGTGGTGTGACACACGGACGGACGCGAAACTAGTAGGGTATTGTAAAATGATTTTACAATACCCTTAAAAGAGAATAAAGAAAACGTATAGTTAAATATAATAATTACCTTTGGTCTTTCCTTTCATTGTGAACCTGACCGGGTATGGGACTCACCACGTTCGATGGCCTCTCCACTACAATGAGCTAGCCATCGGGTGAGCTCACCCTTTTTTAAGTCGTTTATAGCCGCTCTCGCAGGATAGAGTGGCCTTCTACTCGCTGCCTATTTATGGTTTAGTATTATGCGATTCCATTACATAAGACTATAACTTAAATTTTCCAGGTTCATATTTTTCATTTTAGGGGAAAATTCATGCAAATTATGTTTGTATGAGTTTTTCACTTAAATGGAAAAAAACTTTTAGAAAAATAAAGAAAACCGACTTCGGAATGCCCTAAAAAGGATGAAATAAATTTTATGGAAGCGGTGCCATATCATTTTTTCCCCGATTTTTTTTTGTGATGGTGCAGATGTTGGAAGTATTTATTTTGAAATGGGGAAATTCATTTGGCACCGCTTCCATAAAATTTATTTCATCCTTTTAAGGGCATTTCGAAGTCGGTTTTCTTTTTTTTAACCGACTACCAAAAGAAAGAAGGTTATCAATTCATCGCGTATATGTTTTTTTTTTTGCTTTTTTTTTGTATGTTCACGCATAACTTTTAAACGGAGATAGATAGAAGAGTCCTGTTTTTGGCAAATGATACGTCTTTCTTCCAGTTAGGTCCCGTTTAAAGGATAAGAAATTCAAGTAACGGTAAAGGACTTTTATCGTTAAAACTAAAAAAATTCCGACTTTCACCCGGATTTTTCAGCATAACTGATCGACGCGCGTAAGGATTTTGATTGTAGAGGTTTCAAATGAAGGAAAACATATTGATTTAAAATGTATCGGAACAGAATTGAAATCCCTCTAAGGACTCTGTAGATATTAACAGTTAAATATGATACATTGATGTCGAGAAATCGACTTTAAATGATATTTCGTACGAAAAGTGCCAATTAGTTGGCACTCTGCAAGGATTTGTTAGAGATACCGAGTCCTTTGGTGAGGGATGATAAAAATGATAAGTATCCTTAATTTTCTACATAAACGGTACATTTTGGTCCTTCATTTCTACCGGAAATAACCAATAAATACAATTCAACAATAGTTAAAGGGAACATTTCAGGATGCTTTTCTCTTCCGCATTCATTCTTTGCTTACCAATGAGCTTGGTATAAGATCCTTCTTACATCTTACGTTATATATAGGATTATAAAATTCCCCGAAGAAATAAGAAGGATTGAATGATTGCAAATTATAGAGTTGACTCACTTTCCAGTTAGTATGATATGTATGTTACAACATATGCCTAGAAATCTAAAATTAGTGATTTCCATGCTAAAAACCGGCGAGAACCGCAACCTGAAAAGAGATACGTTTCCTGCTATAATTGATCGTAGCTGTACAGATAAAGATGAAAATGCATAGCCGAGTTTTCATTAAACTATATGGTATGATTTTCTTGCAACTTTCATGAAAATTAGGTGCCATAATTAACTGGAAACGAAGCCGATGGGTATCGAATAAACGTGAACGAATGATGCGGTTAAGAAGGATATTTTTAAGTAAATTTCATGAGATTGATTGTGGAGTGAACTTTATGTTTACATATACAAATACATATGTCTATACATACATACATATATATATATATATATATATATATATATATATATATATATATATATATATATATATATATATATATATATATGTTACATGTACAAATAATTACATGTACAAATAATTCTGCGAGCTACTGTCGCAATTGTTTTCATCATCAATAAGAACGTCAACGAATGAATTTACTCGAACCCACGAGAATCCAACAAGCATGATCAACATCTGCAAGTGACGTCACTCCATTCATGAACTTGCTCGAACCTACCAGGTACCTCTCGGTAGACATTGCGTTTTCACTTTCCCGGAACATTAAAATTATAGGCCGCGAACCAATAACACGCGACAATGGTGTCAGAAGTGGGATAGAAAATTTTGGAAGTGTAAACGATTAAACATTTTTGAAGTGCACAATTGTGAAAGTTAACGTGGAAAAATAGCCGAAACAATTAAAAATGCCAGGAAATTTAAATCTAAAAATTAATCAATTGAGCATATCGGAGCTCAAAGAGGAGTTGGAACAACGAAATCTGGCTACACAAGGTACAAAGGTCATACTGATTGCACGCTTGCGTGATGCGATCGAGTCGGAAGGTGCGTATCTAGATTCGGGTGAGCCTACAGATGCAGAAAAAGGCGCAGAAGGTGGTGAAGCTGAAACAGCAAAGCCAAAGAAACCAGAAAATGCGCTGATGCAGCAAGAGCAGCGACAACAGTCATCCAATTTAACGACGAAGCTAGATGAACAATCAGCGTAGTTAAATGAACAATCAGCGAAGTTAAATGAACAATCGGCGAAGATGGACCAACAAGCGATCGTAATCAAGGAAGTGCAAAAACAGTCAACCGAAATAAAAGTGGAGCTCGGTAGCCTGAACAATCAAATTAAATGCGTCGAGGAAAAGGTCTACCAGGTCGAGGAGAAGGTCAGCCAAGTTGAGGAGAAAATCAACTATGAGATCAGCCAGGTTGAAGAGAGAATGAACCATGAGATGGAAAAAGTGAAAAAAGAATTGGAAGCAGCGAAGGCAGTAGTAACCACCTCACCAGCCCCGCTTATAACCGCAGCGCAAAGCTCATCCAGAAATGTACAAGCACCAATATTCGATGGGCAAACGGTCTGGAGTATTTACAAAATCCAGTTTGAAGCCGCCGCTAGGATAAATCACTGGAATGAGCAGGAACGAGCAACTGCGTTGATTCTGGCTCTAAGAGGCCCAGCTGCCGAGCTTTTGCAGACTATCCCCGTTGAGCTGCATTCAAACCCGGCTGCTATAATGAATGCGCTGGACATGCGTTATGGAGACGATCATCTGAAGCAGATTTATCGGGCGCAGCTACGGCATCGGATGCAGAAGTCCGGCGAAACCTTGCAGCAGCTAGCACAAGACATTGAGCGATTGGCACTTTTGGCTTACCCAGCGTACGACCCAGAACATCGAGATGACGTAGCAGCAGAAGCATTCATCAGCGCCTTAAAGGACAAGAATTGCAACAAGCCGTGCGGTTAGCTCAAAAGCAAACAGTCAAGGCAGCATTGGCTTATAGTTTAAATTTTGAGGCAGCCAAAAATGTGACCCGCACCACTGTCCGGGTTCGCGAGGTAGTGACAGATAAATCCAGGTGTGAGCGCGTGGGAATTGAGCGGGAGCTGCAGGTGAATGGTGCGCCTAGATGCTGGAATTGCGGGGAAAAAGGGCACCTGCAAAGAGACTGCAAGAAGGGGAGAAGACCGAGCTATTGTCCAGGGTGGTGGAGATCCAGACCATGTCAGGAGCCTAGAATGGAGGCCCATCAAACTGTAAGGGCCAACTTCGTGGGGCGAAGGTTGGCAACGAGTATCGACATCCCCAGCACCGTGCCAAGGCAACATCGTGGAGAAGCAGACAGATGCCTTCCTGGTCAATTTGATGAAGAACAATGTACCCTAACAAACGACACTGGTGCAACCCGATCGACGACCCGACCAGACCTAGTGAGGCCCCAACTGCTCCACAAGGGCAGAGTTCATGGAATTGCTGACGCCCTATCTCGTCATCCATGTCCAGCTAATTGCAAACATTGCCAACGGATTGAGGAAAAGGAGCCGCCCGTTGATCTGCGAGTGATAACGGCCGAATTCGATGAAGGTTGGTCATCGGAGGAGATTCGAAATGCCCAGTTAGCCGATGAAGATATCGGACCATTGCTCGTATGGAAGGAGAGGACTGGGCGACCGGAGTGGAAGGACGTTTCGATGCATGGCGCAACCCTGAAAAGCTATTGGGCACAATGGAACTCCCTACAGGTGGAGGGTGGCGTACTCAAGCGGAAATGGGAAACGGCGGATGGCAGCTCCTATAGGATGCAAACTATACTACCCAAAAGCCGAATCCACGATGTGGTAAAGGAAATGCATGAAGGATCCTCGGGAGGCCATCTTGGTGTTAACAAAACCCTAGCGAAATTGCGGGAAAGATTCTACTGGCTCCACGCTCGAGAAGACGTAGAGGACTAGTGTCGCAGATGCACAATTTGCGCTTCCGTCAAAGGCCCAAAGCGACGACTGAGAGGACAAATGCAAACCTATAACGTAGGCGTGCCATTCGAAAGGATTGCTGTTGACATCGCAGGACCCTTTCCTGAATCTGAATGGAGAAATCGATACACGCTGGTTGTAGCTGATTATTTCAGCAAGTGGCCCGAGGTCTACCCCATTCCCAACCAGGAAGCAACTACTGTAGCCGAACAGCTAGTGTTAAATTGGGTCAGCAGGTATGGCGTGCCTTGCGAACTACATTCGGATCAAGGCCGAAACTTTGAGTCACTAGTTTTTAGCGAAATGTGCGAGCTGCTGGGAATACGGAAAACGAGGACAACACCGCTGCATCCCCAATCCGATGGAATGGTCGAACGTTTCAACGGCACGCTCAATAAACACTTGGCCAAAATGGTTGACGAGAACCAAAGGGACTGGGACCGACATATCCCACTATTTTTAATGGCGTATAGAGCCGCTGAACATGCATCGACGGGCCAAGCCCCAGCCAAAGTCATTTTTGGAAAGACTATTCGTTTGCCAGCCGATATAAAGTTCGGAACAACCCCTGAGAAACCCCAAACGGTCTCGGAGTACGCAAGTGATCTAAGACAACGGTTGAACCAGATACATCGGACAGTGCAAAAACACCTCGAATCGGCTACTGACCGCATGAAGACCAGGTATGATCTAGAGGCTAATTCTACTGGCTTCCAGCAAGATGACTTGGTGTGGCTTTATAACCCGCAACGGCGAAAGGGTAGGTCTCCAAAGTTGCAACATAATTGGAAGGGACCATACCGAGTTACAAAGCGAATCAACGACGTCGTATACCGAATACAGGAACATCGTAAGCCGAGAGCTAAAATGAAAATCGTGCATCTGGACCGTCTTGCCCCATATTACACCCAGGGAGAATAGACTACAACTGGCGACACATCTTTTCGGGGCGAAAAGAACTGAGGTGGGGGCAGTGTTACATGTACAAATAATTACATGTACAAATAATTCTGCGAGCTACTGTCGCAATTGTTTTCATCATCAATAAGAACGTCAACGAATGAATTTACTCGAACCCACGAGAATCCAACAAGCATGATCAACATCTGCAAGTGACGTCACTCCATTCATGAACTTGCTCGAACCTACCAGGTACCTCTCGGTAGAACATTCGCCAATGTGCGAGAAATGGGTGAATAGGTAGAGACCCTATATAAAGGCGACCTGAATGAATGGGGAGAATCATTCATTCGACCGCGATAAGAATTGCGATTGTGTGTGTTCGAGTAGTAGAAAAGTGATTTTCGTAATAGTGAAGTAATTTAGAAGACAATTGCGATAGTGTGTTTCGTAATAGTGAAGTAATTTAGGAGACAATTGCGATAATAAATTTATGGACAAGTGTTAGATTTTTTTTTAATAGTGACAATTAGAATTAGTGAAAGTGTTAACTGATTATAGTGCATTTTATTTAATAAACTCTTTTAACTTAAATTAAAAGACATTGCGTTTTCACTTTCCCGGAACATTGAAATTATAGGCCGCGAACCAATAACACGCGACAATATATATATTTATATATACATGTGCGTATAGATATATATATATATATATATATATATATATATATATATATATATATATATATATATATATGTATATATATATATATATATATATATATATATATATATATATATATATATATATATATATACATGTGCGTATAGATATATATATATATATATATATATATATATATATATATATATATATATATATATATATATATATATATATATTGTCGCGTGTTATTGGTTCGCGGCCAATAATTTTAATGTTCCGGGAAAGTGAAAACGCAATGTCTTTTAATTTAAGTTAAAAGTGTTTATTTAATTAAATAAAATGCACAATAATCACTTTAACACTTTCACTAATTTTAATTTTCACTATTAAAATAAAATCTAACACTTGTCCATAAATTTCTTATCGCAATTGTCTTCTAAATCACTTCACTATTACGAAACACACTTCCACACACTTTCGCAGTTCTTATCGCGGTCGAATGAATGATCCCCCCATTCATTCAGCTCGCCTTTATATAGGGTCTCTAAGTATTCACCCATTTCTCGCATATTGGCGAACGTTCTACCGAGAGGTACCTGGTAGGTTCGAGCAAATTCATGAATGGAGTGACGTCGCCTGCAGATGTTGATTATGCTTGTTGAATTTACTCGCGGGTTCGAGTAAATTCATTTGTTGACGTTCTTAATGATGATGAAAATAATTGCGACAGTAGCTCGCAGAATTATTTGTACATGTAATTATTTGTACATGTAACACTGCCCCCATCTCAGTTCTTTTCGCGCCGAAAAGATGTGTCGCCAGTTGTAGTCAATTCTCCCTGGATGTAATATGGGGCAAGACGGTCTAGATGCACGATTTTCATTTTGGCTCTCGGTTTACGGTGTTCCTGTATGCGATATACGACGTCGTTGATTCGCTTTGTGACTCGGTATGGTCCCTCCCAATTATGTGGCAACTTTGGAGACCTACCCTTTCGCCGTTGCGGGTTATATAGCCACACCAAGTCATCCTGCTGGAAGCCAGTAGAATTAGCCTTTAGATCATACCTGGTCTTCATGCGGTCAGTAGCCGATTCGAGGTGTTTTCGCACTGTCCGATGTATCTGGTTCAACCGTTGTCTTAGATCACTTGCGTACTCCGAGATCGTTTGGGGTTTCTCGCGGGGTGTTCCAAACTTTATATCAGCTGGCAAACGAATAGTCTTTCCAAAAATGACTTTGGCTGGGGCTTGGCCCGTCGATGCATGTTCGGCAGCTCTGTACGCCATCAAAAATAGTGGGATATGTCGGTCCCAGTCCCTTTGGTTCTCGTCAACCATCTTGGCAAGGTGTTTATTGAGCGTGCCGTTGAAACGTTCGACCATTCCATCGGATTGGGGATGCAGCGGTGTTGTCCTCGTTTTCCGTATTCCAAGCAGCTCGCACATTTCGCCAAAAACTAGTGATTCAAAGTTTCGGCCTTGATCCGAATGTAGTTCGCAAGGTACGCCGTACCTACTGACCCAATTTAACACTAGCTGTTCAGCTACGGTAGTTGCTTCCTGGTTGGGAATGGGGTAGACCTCGGGCCACTTGCTGAAATAATCGGCTACAACCAGCGTATATCGATTTCCCCAATCGGATTCAGGAAAGGGTCCTGCGATGTCAACAGCAATCCTTTCGAATGGCACGCCTACGTTATAGGTTTGCATTTGTCCTCTCAGTCGTCGCTTTGGGCCTTTGACGGAAGCGCAAATTGTGCATCTGCGACACTAGTCCTCTACGTCTTCTCGAGCGTGGAGCCAGTAGAACCGTTCCCGCAATTTCGCTAAGGTCTTGTTAACACCAAGGTGGCCTCCCGAGGATCCTTCATGCATTTCCTTAACCACATCGTGGATTCGGCTTTTGGGAAGTATAATTTGCATCCTATAGGAGCTACCATCCGCCGTTTCCCATTTCCGCTTGAGTACGCCACCCTCCATCTGAAGGGAGTTCCATTGTGCCCAATAGCTTTTCAGGATTGCGCTATGCATTGAAACGTCTTTCCACTCGGGTCGCCCAGTCGTCTCCTTCCATACGAGCAATGGTCCGATGTCTTCATCGGCTAACTGGGCGTTTTGAATCTCCTCTGATGACCAACCTTCATCGAATTCCACCGTTATCAATCGCAGATCAACGAGCGGTTCCTTTTCCTCAATCCGTCGGCAATGCTTGCAGTTAGCGGGACATGGACGGCGGGATAGGGCGTCAGCATTTCCATGAACTCCGCCCTTCCGATGAACAATTTCGTAGTCTTATGACTGCAATCTTTCGATCCATCTCGCAACTTGTCCCTCGGGGTTTTTGAAGTTGAGCAACCATCTCAGTGATGCATGGTCCGTGCGAAGAACGAATTTCTGGCCATATAGATACTTGTGGAACTGTTTGGTGGCCTCTATTATAGCCAATAGCTCCTTCCTGGTCACGCAGTAATTCCTCTCACTTTTTGAGGGAACTCGACTGTAATAAGAGAGGACTCTTTCTTGGCCATTGATCTGCTGGGAGAGTACAGCTCCAATACCGCCGTTGCTTGCATCGGTGTCAACTACAAACATTTTTCCGGGTTTCGGATACGCCAGCACGGGTGATTCACACAGCTTTCCCTTCAGGGTCTCAAAGGCTGTCTGGCATTGTTCATTCCAGACATACGGACGATTTTTCTCGGTTAGCTGATGGAGACACTTAGCTATTTTGGCAAAGTCTTTGACGAATCTTCGATAGTAGGTCGAGAGACCCAGAAAACTTCGTAGTTGGCGCTTGTTGTTTGGTGTTGGCCAGCTTTTCACGGCTTCAATTTTCTCAGGGTCTGTTTTGACCCCTTCTGCTGATACGACGTGTCCCAGGTATTTTACCTCATCTGCGAAAAGAGTACACTTCTCGGGACTAAGTTTAAAATTTGCCAGTCGTAATCGGGAGAAAACCTCTTCTAAGTTCCGCACATGCTCTTCGAACGTTCTCCCGATGACGATGATGTCATCTAGGTACACCAAGCAGGTTTTCCAGGTTAGACCACGTAGCACGTATTCCATCAAGCGTTCGAAAGTGGCTGGAGCATTGCAAAGCCCAAACGGCATCACCACAAATTGCCACAATCTGGTTCCAACTGAAAATGCGGTCTTCTCACGGTCCTTCTTGTCAATTTCTACCTGCCAGTAGCCACTCTTGAGATCGAGTGTAGAAAACCATTTTGCGTCGGCTAAAGTGTCCATGATGTCATCGATGCGTGGGAGCGGGTAACTATCTTTCTTAGTGACGTCGTTAAGCTGCCTATAGTCGACACAAAAGCGAGTGCTACCATCCTTTTTCTTTACTAGAACTACAAGCGCGGCCCATGGACTTACAGAAGGTTCGATAATGCCTTGTTTTTCCATGTCCGAGATCAGCGCGCTCACTTCTCCTTGTTTGGCTATAGGGAGACGTCTTGGTGCTTGTCGAATCGGCTTGGCTCCCTGTGTGTCCATGACGTGAGTTACCAAACTCGTTCGGCCTTGGTCATCCGGGCTTGTTGAGAAGATGTCACTGTACTTGGTGACCAGATCAGAGGCTCGTTTGAATAGCTGCACCGGCAATTTGACTTGCTTCAATATTTCAGACGTGGATTCCCTGGCTTTTTTTGTGCCTTGCCTCCTTTTCCAATGATGGTTGTGAGTAGCTTCCAAAGAGGTGATGGTGGAAACAGGCTGGCAGCTGCCGATGACTTCTCCCGCTTTGATGCTCGTGGTTGAATCTGTGGTGTTAAGGACTCTAACCGGCACATATCCGTTCCTTAAAGATCTTACAAGGCTACGTCCTACAATCAAACTGCGCAATGCGGACGTCTTCATTGGCTCTATCAGATAAGATCGGTGGTCTCCTGAATCACCATCAAGCTTGGCCCATACAATGCTTTCGGAAGAATTCGGTACATCAGTGTCAGTACATACCACTACATTCATCTTGGAAATTTGGACGCTGGTATCCTCCATCAGTACTTCGACATTCTGCCATTTCAATACTCGTTTACCCAAATCCAACGTGATTCCATGTGGTCGCAGAAAATCCATTCCGAGAATGCAGTCATCCATAATATTCGCAACCAGAAAATTGTGTCGGAACACAAGGTCTCCCAACTGTATCCGGAGGTTGACCTCTCCATGAACAGGTGCAGTTTCTCCCGTAGCTGTCCGTAGTGAGAAAATTCTGCCCTTGTGAAGTTGTTGCTGTCTAACTAGGTCTGGTCGGATAATCGATCGGGTGGCACCAGTGTCGATTGTTATGGTGCAGTGTTCTCCGTCAACTTGACCCGGAAGGCATAAGTCCGCTTCTCCACGATGTAGTCTTGACACGGTGATGGTGGTGCTGGGGACGTCGACCCTCCTAGCCAACCTCTGCCCCACAAATTTGGCTCTTGCAGTTTGATGGTCCTCCATTCTAGGCTCCTGACACGGTCTGAATCTCCACCATCCTGGACAATAGCTCCATTTTCTTCGCTTCTTACAGTCTCTTTGCAGGTGCCCTTTTTCTCCGCAATCCCAGCATCTAGGCGCACCATTACCCTGCGGCTCTCGCTCATTTTCCACGCGCTTACACCTGCACTCGTCTGCCGCCACTTCACGGACCCGGGCAGTGGTACGAGTCGCATTTTTCGCTGCCTCATAGTTCAGACTATAAGCCAATGCGTCCTTAACCGTTTGCTTTTGAGCTAAACGCACGGCTTGTTGCAATTCCGGGTCCTTTAGTGCGCTGATGAATGCCTCTGTCGCTGCATCATCTCGATGTTCTGGGTCGTAGGCTGGGTAAGCCAAAAGTGCTAGTCGCTCAATGTCTTGGGCTAACTGCTGTAGGGTCTCACCAGACTTCTGCACCCGATGCCTTAGCTGTGACCGATAAATCTTCTTTACATGATCGTCTCCATAACGCATGTCGAGCGCATTCATTATAGCATTCGGGTTTGAGTGCAATTCATCGGGGATGGTCTGCAAAAGCTCGGCAGCTGGGCCTCTTAGAGCAAGAATCAATGCAGTTGCTCGTTCCTGGTCATTCCAGCGATTCGCCCTTGCGGCAGCTTCAAACTGGGTCTTGTAAATACTCCAGACCGTTTGCCCATCGAATATTGGTGCTTGGACATTTCTGGATGTGCTTTGTGCTGCGGTTATAAGCGGGGCTGGTGAGGTGGTTACTGCTGCCTTCGCTGCTTCCAATTCTTTTTTCACTTTTTCCATCTCATGGTTGACCTGGCTAATCTCAAGGTTGATTCTCTCCTCGACCTGGTATACCTTCTCCTCGACGCATTTAATTTGGCTGTTGAGACTACTGAGCTCCGCTTTTATTTCGGTTGACTGTTTTTCCAGCTTCTGTGCGATGTCTGCCTTGATTTCGAACGCTTGTTGGTCTAGCTTCGCTGATTGTTCATTTAGCTTCACAGCTAAACTGGATGTCTGTTCATTTAGCTGCGCTGATTGTTCGCTTAGCTTCGCAGCTAAACTGGATGTCTGTTCACTTAGCTTCGTTGATTGTTCATCTAGCTTCGCAGTCAGACTGGATGACATTAGCATCAACATTTGCATCAGCGCATTTTCTGGCTCCTTTGATTTTGGTGTGTCCGCTTCTCCACCTTCTGTGCCTTTTTCCGCATCGGAGAGCTCACCCGAATCCAGATTCACGCCTTCCGACTCGATCGCGTCATGCAAGCGTGCAATCAGTATGGCCTTTGTACCTTGTGTGGCCAGATTCCGCTGTTCCAACTCCTCTTTGAGCTCCGATATGGTCAATTCATTAATTTTTAAGTTTAAGCTTCGTGGCATTTTTAATGTTTCTTTAAATTTTACTATTGTGCACTATAAAAATGTTCAAATTTTCACTTTCAAAATTTTTCTATCCCACTTCTGACACCATTGTCGCGTGTTATTAGTTCGCGGCCAATAATTTTAATGTTCCGGGAAAGTGAAAACGCAATGTCTTTTAATTTAAGTTAAAAGTGTTTATTTAATTAAATAAAATGCACAATAATCAGTTTAACACTTTCACTAATTTTAATTTTCACTATTAAAATAAAATTCAACACTTGTCCATAAATTTCTTATCGCAATTGTCTTCTAAATCACTTCACTATTACGAAACACACTTCCACACACTTTCGCAGTTCTTATCGCGGTCGAATGAATGATCCCCCCATTCATTCAGCTCGCCTTTATATAGGGTCTCTAAGTATTCACCCATTTCTCGCATATTGGCGAACGTTCTACCGAGAGGTACCTGGTAGGTTCAAGCAAATTCATGAATGGAGTGACGTCGCTTGCAGATGTTGATTATGCTTGTTGAATTTACTCGCGGGTTCGAGTAAATTCATTTGTACATGTAATTATGTGTACATGTAACAATATGTATATATATATACATATATATATATATATATATATATATATATATATATATATATATGGCTATATGTGTATGTGTGTGTTTGGTTGTATGTGTGAGTCTACATAGGATATAACAAAATTTGTGCCTGGGGGTCGCAGCTCTGCTTCGATTTACGCTAAATTTTCAGCAATATTTCTTTTCTGGCCATAGTATCGTTCCAGTTCGTACCAAAACTAGTACAAAGATTTATTCAATTGTGTGATAAAGTTCACAATGAAAAATCCAAACACGAACAATTTGAAACGAAATGGCGGCCGCTCAAAGGTCGAAAAAAGTTGAACGATAAAAAAGCACTTCAGTGTCAGGTCAGAATATACAAATGGCGGCTAGGAAAAAGTTCAAAATTCGAAAATTTCTCAAAGCTACAATTCATATTGGATTACTATGAATCCAAAATCAAGGTAGACGTTGATGAGATCATGGATTAAATGTACCAGAGTTAAATTCGATTCCTATGAACGCTGCAGATTTTAGCCGTAGTGGCTTTTGCATTGCAGTAAAAATTTATATTTTAATATACGAGTACATGATACAATGTATTCAAGAAAATTAGTTTTGAATGGTTTGAAATGAAAAACTTTGCCACTAAAAAGGGTGAAATAAAAAACTTTTAGAAAAACAAAGAAAACCGACTTCGAAATGCCCTAAAAAGGATGAAACAAATTTTATGGAAGCGGTGCCAAATGAATTTCCCCATTTCAAAATAAATACTTCCAACATCTGCCCAATCCCAAAAAAATCGGGGAAAAAATGATATGGCACCGCTTCCATAAAATGTTTGAATTAATTTATTGGTTATTTCCGGTAGAAATGAAGGACCAAAATGTACCGTTTATGTAGAAAATTAAGGATACTAATCATTTTTATCATCCCTCACCAAAGGACTCGGTATCTCTAACAAATCCTTGCAGAGTGCCAACTAATTGGCACTTTTCGTACGAGATATCATTTAAAGTCAATTTCTCGACATCAATGCATCATATTTAACTGTTAATGTCTACAGAGTCCTTAGAGGAATTTCAATTCTGTTCCGATACATTTTAGATCAATATGTTTTCCTTCATTTGAAGCCTCTACAATCAAAATCCTTACGCGCGTCGATCAGTTATGCTGAAAAATCCGGGTGAAAGTCGGAGTTTTTTTAGTTTTAACGATAAAAGTCCTTTACCGTTACTTGAATTTCTTATCCTTTAAACGGGACCTAACTGGAAGAAAGACGTATCATTTGCCAAACCAGGACTCTTCTATCTATCTCCGTTTAAAAGTTATGCGTGAACATACAAAAAAAAGCAAAAAAAAACATATACGCGATGAATTGATAACCTTCTTTCTTTTGGTAGTCGGTTAAAAAAAAGAAAACCGACTTCGAAATGCCCTTAAAAGGATGAAATAAATTTTATGGAAGCGGTGCCAAATGAATTTCCCCATTTCAAAATAAATACTTCCAACATCTGCACCATCACAAAAAAAAATCGGGGAAAAAATGATATGGCACCGCTTCCATAAAATTTATTTCATCCTTTTTAGGGCATTTCGAAGTCGGTTTTCTTTATTTTTCTAAAAGTTTTTTTTCCATTTAAGTGAAAAACTCATACAAACATAATTTGCATGAATTTTCCCCTAAAATGAAAAATATGAACCTGGAAAATTTAAGTTATAGTCTTATGTAATGGAATCGCATAATACTAAACCATAAATAGGCAGCGAGTAGAAGGCCACTCTATCCTGCGAGAGCGGCTATAAACGACTTAAAAAAGGGTGAGCTCACCCGATGGCTAGCTCATTGTAGTGGAGAGGCCATCCAACGTGGTGAGTCCCATACCCGGTCAGGTTCACAATGAAAGGAAAGACCAAAGGTAATTATTATATTTAACTATACGTTTTCTTTATTCTCTTTTAAGGGTATTGTAAAATCATTTTACAATACCCTACTAGTTTCGCGTCCGTCCGTGTGTCACACCACTTTTTCTCGCAAACTACATAAGCTAGAAACATAAGATTTTGTAGGTACGTGGAATTAAAACGTGACTAAAAGGTTTCTTTAAGCATTTTATGAGGGAACAAGTAATTAAAAAACAAAAAAAAAATCCATATCATAAACGTTTAGCTGTTAATATCTACAGAGTCCTTAGAGGGATTTCAATTCTGTTCCGATACATTTTAGATCAATATGTTTTCCTTCATTTGAAGCATCTGCAATCAAAATCCTTACGCGCGTCGATCAGTTATGCTGAAAAATCCGGGTGAAAGTCGGAATTTTTTTAGTTTTAACGATAAAAGTCCTTTACCGTTACTTGAATTTCTTATCCTTTAAACGGGACCTAACTGGAAGAAAGACGTATCATTTGCCAAAAACAGGACTCTCCTATCTATCTCCATTTAAAAGTTATGCGTGAACATACAAAAAAAAAGCAAAAAAAAATATACGCGATGAATTGATAACCTTCTTTCTTTTGGAAGTCGGTTAAAAATATATAATCATGTCTACATAGGATCTTGATCCGGATGGAATGGTGCGTGGGGGCACCGCTTCCACCTGGATGCCCCACTCTTATTTGGGGGCCTTAAGTATCGTCCTCCTAAGTCCCGTCTGTTTTCGCCAGGCCCCGTTTGACATTTGCTATACCAATCTCAACCCTTAGTAGGTTACGTCAGCCTCGAATATTTATTTATATCTGCAAATCCGTGAGCGCGAAATTTTTTTGTAGGGGGTCCTTGTACTGGGGAAAAGAACCCGCCCCACGACACCGCAACGCTAGCCTACCAGCGCATTCACGCGTCCTCAGACAAGGCTGATCTCGGCGAATACCACCATCCTCCCTCGCCGAGGCAGCAGACCATCGCTGCAGTCCTTCATGGACATTTTCATCAACACATTTTCACTACAATATGTAAAATTACACAGGAAACGTTATAAATGCCGAACAAGTTTCAGGATCTGCGGAAACCTATTGTTGCTATATAATTTGAATAAAATTGTCGTTTGCCAGTAGTGAGGATAAACACTCTCTCCATCCTCCTTGGCAAATACTTATTTTAGAACTCCTGTTCTTTGTTGGATTCATTATTGGATATATTTCAATTAATTCAATATCATTCATTCATTTCAATTCATTCAATTTATATAATTTAATAAAAGCATGTACATTTGTAATTGAGAAGGACTATAGGTGGTTTAACAGCAAATCCATAAGACCCCTCATTTATGATATAACTGCCTTGCTTCAGAAGTAAAGTGTACACTAAATATTCCTAATAAAATCCACTGGCGGCAATTCGTCAACTTAGAGGCAACCATTCAATAAATAATGAGAGGTTGAAAGCCACAGAATCACATTTCTCGTCGAAAAATGGTTTTAGTTGCAAGGCGAATGACCAGATACAGTTTCTAATTAGAAACGGACGCTATTTCTCCATCTAATGTTGATAAATTTTCAAACATTATAAATTCTTGATTAGCTGAGTGGGAAAAGGTTCATAAACATTAGTATCCTGTTGCCTGAAAGTTGGTCCACCAAGTTTATGACTATATCGCAGCAGACCAAAGACTATTTGCTGACGTATTCGATTAGTTTAGACAAATATTGTGGAGTATTCAGTTTGCCGTTTTTTCGTTGCTTTTCACTATGCAATTAAACTATTTTCGCAAATACCATTTTCGCAGAATGTTGTTCATTTATGGAAATTTGCAGCCCAAGTTGAAAACGTGCAGGAAATGGTTTGCGAACAGCGGGAATGGGGTAAAGCCTGGCAATGGTCAATATGGTGCATTAACGAAAACTACTCTAAAACACCGCTAACAGGAACTATTAAAAGTTGCATGGCGTTAAAAGGCTGCAAGTATGCCCATCTACGTCTTTGCTGCATTATATAGTGAGTGGAGATTCACGAGAGGTATTGAGATGCAGTCAGCTGATTAGGGTAAAGTCTGAGCAGAGGCTGATAGTTTCCATTAGATCAAAGTCAGCGAGTCTCAACCACTGTAGTTTAGTTTAAAATCACGAAGACTTGAAGGACACATGGCAAGTTGATTGCAATAAATTGAGAATGTGATTTATTTCTTGATCAATTTTACTGCTAGGGCTAATAAGGCTCGACACCTGGATATGTGTATAAATTATTCGGTATTCTAGTTGCTATACTTGCTCAATGAAATCATTACAAAGTTCATACATCCTTAATCTCCTGTACATTCATAACAACCATGAAATCCACCTTACCACCTAGCGCTTCAATACCTGTCAGGAACTGTTGGATGCACAGCGAATATGCTCTATTCGCATGTTGGTTGTGGATGGGAGCGGCAAATTGAACAAAGTGCAACTTTACAAAGTTTTCTGGCAAAAACATATTTAGGAGCCGTGCAACTTTCTGATTATTTTTGCTAATTTATGTCGGCGGTGCTCGTCTGTGCACGAAGCGTGTAACGAACAGCAAAATTGTTTGAATGGCGCATATGTGGTTGTGAAGTTTTCAAAGCAGGAAAAATTTATCCAACCAGATGCATACATATTTGTACCTGCATATTATACACTTGCTAACATGGATATAACAATAGCGGCTTTCTGTGAACCAACTGCTGAATTATTCAACCAAAGAGTTTGTAGTTTGTTCACAAATAGTTGCAAAACTTTTTTTGCAGCTTTAGTCTTGCATAGACATCACGGCAAGTGTATTTCAGGATACAAGGAGGCGTTCAATTTAGCCGAGAACATATTTGAAGCTATGTACGTACTTTTCCATAGAAAAAATATGAGCGAAGTTATTAGAAGAAACAGTGCTATATAAGAGTAATTTACCATTTTGAAAAGTACACTGAAAAAGCGAGTATGTAAAACTCGCGCCCTTAACATGTTTTTATGTGGAAGTAAATATCGGTATCATATAACCAGTTTGAAGTCGCAAGAGGAAATTTAATATAATTTATATGTCGATTATTTTCCAATGTTTACTAATTAACACAAAAAAAGATACACATTTATTTCCTTTATACATTGGATTATATTAAAAGAACTTCCGTAGAATAGCTATTTTCGACGCCTATTTGACGTCTTCTTCAGTACAATTGATCTTATTCTAGGTTCCTGAAATTTATACTTTTTACTTTTACCATAATCTTATCTCAACAGTTTTATTGCTTTATTACTTACATATTACTTAATTACTATTCGTCTCCTATAATTAGTCTTAGTAGGCTGGAATTGCAATTTCCTTCGTCTTCATTCAGCCGTAGGTGCGCAGGTACTCGGATTATCTGCATTGATTCAATAGCGTCTAATTTCCTTGGGTTAATTACGTTTTTTATTACACATACATTGCTAATATCCATGGGATGGTTTTCTTCCACGATATGCTATGCTATCGCTGACCTAATCTGCGTATTCGGGCATTTTGTTGCAACTATCGCTTCTCTGATATGCTCGTTATATCTTACCGCTATGGTTCGCTTGGTTTGTCCAACGTATATTTTGGAGCAGCTTCCACATGTAGCTTTGTATATCCCGCTCATTTCGTCCATCGTTTTCGGATCCTTACCAGATCCCAGCTGTGCTGTTGTTGTGAGATTACGACTCGAAGATACCATTTCAATTTTGTGCCTCTTGAGTATCTTGCTAATATTTCGCGAGTGTGCTGAGTATGTAACTGCTATCCTCTTGGGTGTTTCGACTAACGGTTGTAAGGTCGTAAGATTATTCCTTGACTGCTTTTGCGTTTTTCTTTTTATTATAGCTTCAATACATTCTTTGTCGTATCCGTTTATTTTCGCCGTACTTAGGATGTATTCTTTTTCGCTGTTGTACCTTTCACTGTTCAAAGGCGTTGTTACCAGACGATGGATCATGGCATGGTATGCTGCCATTTTATGTTGAAAACTATGCCCTGAGTCGCTCGTAATTGTGCGTTGTGTACTAGTAGGTTTTCTATAGATATCAAATTCAATTTTACTATCGTTTCTGATGAGTTTCAGATCTAAAAACGATATTTCGCCGTTTTCTTCGGTTTCCATTGTGAATTTGATCTTCGGATGAATATTGTTTATGTTTTGGAATGTATTCTCTAGTTTTTCTTTTTGTATTATTGCGAGTATATCGTCCACATACCGTACCCAAAATCTAGGCATCAAACCTGCTTGTTCAATTAGACTTTCTATATGAGCCATGAAAACCTCACTCATAAGCGGTGATAACGGACTGCCCATAGCTGTACCGGATGTCGTCTTGAAGTATCTGTTGCTGAACGTGAAGTAGTTTTCATGCATGCTTAACCGCGCCAATTTTACGTAACATTTAATCTTCTCTGTCCACTCCCTGCTATTATCAATGCTCAAGAGCCACTTTTCTAGTAAGTACAGCGCTTCTTTTATTGGGACGCTAGGAAATAAAGATTTGACATCAAAGGATACCATGATCTCATCCTGTTTCAAATCTCTCACTTCTTGGACCTTTTGGATCAACCCTGATGAATTTATTACTGTTTTATCACTTGCGGTTTTATTTAATTTTTTGATTTCCTTGGCTAGCCATTTTGATATGTTATATGTTGGAGAATTAGTGTCTGTTATTAATTCGCGTACATCATTGTTGTTTTTGTGGATAAAAAGAAAGAATAAATTATATAAATCCGAAGGACATAAAATTATCAAACAATTAAAAAGTAAACAAGTGAGGTACCTTAAAGCAGATAAAAGTAACACTATTGTAGTAATGGACAAAGCCGAGCACGACGAAAAGGTGTTGAATTGTCTAAAAAACGGAAATTATATGGAAGTTAGAAGTAACCCTCTGCCAGACTGTATAAAAAGAGTTGATAAAATTTTAAAAGAATGCCGAAAAGTCATAAATACAAGAAATCTGAGAATGCCAAATCCAGCCCTTCCGCGCATCCGCATACAACCTAAAATCCACAAAAACAACAATGATGTACGCGAATTAATAACAGACACCAATTCTCCAACATATAACATATCAAAATGGCTAGCCAAGGAAATCAAAAAATTAAATAAAACCGCAAGTGATAAAACAGTAATAAATTCATCAGGGTTGATCCAAAAGGTCCAAGAAGTGAGAGATTTGAAACAGGATGAGATCATGGTATCCTTTGATGTCAAATCTTTATTTCCTAGCGTCCCAATAAAAGAAGCGCTGTACTTACTAGAAAAGTGGCTCTTGAGCATTGATAATAGCAGGGAGTGGACAGAGAAGATTAAATGTTACGTAAAATTGGCGCGGTTAAGCATGCATGAAAACTACTTCACGTTCAGCAACAGATACTTCAAGACGACATCCGGTACAGCTATGGGCAGTCCGTTATCACCGCTTATGAGTGAGGTTTTCATGGCTCATATAGAAAGTCTAATTGAACAAGCAGGTTTGATGCCTAGATTTTGGGTACGGTATGTGGACGATATACTCGCAATAATACAAAAAGAAAAACTAGAGAATACATTCCAAAACATAAACAATATTCATCCGAAGATCAAATTCACAATGGAAACCGAAGAAAACGGCGAAATATCGTTTTTAGATCTGAAACTCATCAGAAACGATAGTAAAATTGAATTTGATATCTATAGAAAACCTACTAGTACACAACGCACAATTACGAGCGACTCAGGGCATAGTTTTCAACATAAAATGGCAGCATACCATGCCATGATCCATCGTCTGGTAACAACGCCTTTGAACAGTGAAAGGTACAACAGCGAAAAAGAATGCATCCTAAGTACGGCGAAAATAAACGGATACGACAAAGAATGTATTGAAGCTATAATAAAAAGAAAAACGCAAAAGCAGTCAAGGAATAATCTTACGACCTTACAACCGTTAGTCGAAACACCCAAGAGGATAGCAGTTACATACTCAGCACACTCGCGAAATATTAGCAAGATACTCAAGAGGCACAAAATTGAAATGGTATCTTCGAGTCGTAATCTCACAACAACAGCACAGCTGGGATCTGGTAAGGATCCGAAAACGATGGACGAAATGAGCGGGATATACAAAGCTACATGTGGAAGCTGCTCCAAAATATACGTTGGACAAACCAAGCGAACCATACCGGTAAGATATAAGGAGCATATCAGAGAAGCGATAGTTGCAACAAAATGCCCGAATACGCAGATTAGGTCAGCGATAGCATAGCATATCGTGGAAGAAAACCATCCCATGGATATTAGCAATGTATGTGTAATAAAAAACGTAATTAACCCAAGGAAATTAGACGCTATTGAATCAATGGAGATAATCCGAGTACCTGCGCACCTACGGCTGAATGAAGACGAAGGAAATTGCAATTCCAGCCTACTAAGACTAATTATAGGAGACGAATAGTAATTAAGTAATATGTAAGTAATAAAGCAATAAAACTGTTGAGATAAGATTATGGTAAAAGTAAAAAGTATAAATTTCAGGAGCCTAGAATAAGATCAATTGTACTGAAGAAGACGTCAAATAGGCGTCGAAAATAGCTATTCTACGGAAGTTCTTTTAATATAATCCAATGTATAAAGAAAATAAATGAGGAAATTTAAGTTTTTGACAAATATAAAGTTACCTTTTTGATTTTCATAGGCAAAAACGTAAAATTCGTTAAATGTACTACAGGGTGCGGTAGCATATCTTTCTTCTTTTTTTTTTAAATATGCCCCATTCAGTCGGTTGATGACGTAGTGAGGCGCTAATGGTCTTGTTCGAGAGGCGAGACTATAAAACTTTGTCTCGATACAGTTTAGTTGCCGTCATGCATTGAAATAGTGATAAACGTGCTTTTGCCGCTGAGGCATACTTTTTGAGTGGATGTTCTGTGATCGCAATCTAGCTCGCCTTTCAGAATTGCTTTAATTTAGCCCCGTTGGCACCTGTTCTGAACTGGAAATTAATTGGCCCGAGGGTCACTATGTTCAGAAATACTGCAAGTGGCATAAAAAAAGGGCTGGAGTCTCTTGGTCCATCAGATTACATGAGAACATTGAGGCAATAAGAGTTTCAATGTTGCGATCACCATGGCCTTCTGGGAGCAAATGTTCGCTTACCCTTGGACTCTTCCGATTTGGCTCCTGGTGATCTTTTTCAATGTGGTTTTTGAAATCGCATGTTCATGTGAACAATTCAAGGATCCTACAAGATTTGAGGACCAACATCCAGGAAGGAATTGCTATCATAAACCTGTTATGCTGGCCAGAGAAATGACAAACGCCCGAAATCGGTTTACTTGGTGTATGAAGCATGGGCTACGTCACCTAACTGATTTGATCTTCAAAACTATTTAAAAAAAAAGTTCTAGGTATGAGTATACGCTTACATTATAAAGAATAAATAAATATTTTCTGATTCATACCATGGCTTTGGAATAGTTTTGAAAAAAGGAAGTTATACTGCCGCACCCTGTATTATTAACAAAGTTGGTCGAATTTTGACTTCTATGGTAGTCCTTGCCTTATACTCACAAACATTTACTTTCACCGTTTTTTGGATGATTTCTCACAAATTTCCCCTCTCCTTGTACTTTTCTAAGCAAAAAGTGCACGCTTAAGAGCTGTCTTGAAAAATAATAATCAAGACCTTTCATTTAATACCTATATTGGCTACCTTTTGTTAAAATTTTTTATTGGGGTCACTCCCTATATGGAAAAATCCCCTTGAATACCTACCCTTTCCAATTTTTTGTATTGAAACTTTGAAGAGAACACCACCTTTGTCTTTTTTTCATAATTTCATGTCTCTATTTAATGTACAGAGTACGTACGGTATTTGAGGACATGCATAAATGTGACTATAACTTCGCGAATTTTTTTTCTATTTTTTTTTCCTTTTCAGATAAGAAATGGCGGACTACAACATCACTGAAGAAATGAAGAGACATGCTGTCATCTATAGCAGCGATGACATGTGTGATGTGCAAACCATACAGATTTAGAGATCTTTAATTTTCTTAATTGCGCCCGCTCATTCGTGCATAAGGTTCGCCCTGAGTTGGAAGCATTAGGAGGCGATGCAGAATCCGTTGCAAAACGCAAAAAGCACGAACAACGTTCTCACACTGTCCGATCTGCAGAATTTTTAGAGCAAGTGCAAGCGATCATAGACGAGGACCCTTCAAAATCAACGAGGGTCCTTGCGAGTGAGCTTCATGTTTCTGAGCGCCTTATTCGTAGAGTTGTCCACGAAGACCTTTGGTATAAGTCTTACGTGATGCGCAGACTACAGTTCATGTCAGAATGAACACAGGAACAGAGAGTTCTCCAGTCAAAACGCCTGTCAAACAAAATCAAATACCCTGAGGCACCCAAAATGTTATGGTTTTTTTTCCGACAAAAAATTTATTGACCAAGATCAAAAGACCAATCGCAGAAATAACAGATGGCTATGTTCAAATCCTACGGAGGTTCCTGTTACTATGCACACAAAATTTCCAGCCACTGTTATAATTTTAGGTGTTGTCAGCAACGAAGGACATGTTATGCCACCACACTTTTTTACTCAAGGACTTCGAATGAACTCTGCTGCATACATCGAGGTCTTGGAGACGGTAGTGAAACTCTGTATAGACAATGCAAGCGGAGGCAGACCATACATTTTTGAACAAGACTCTGCTCCTTCACATAAAGCGATGGCGACACAAGATTGGATGGCCGAAAATTTTCATGACCATGTAACACCGAACCTATGGCCACTTAGCTCCCCAGACCTTAATCCTCTGGATTATTACGTATAGGGCGTAGTTGAGCGTGAGACCAATAAGCGTCCTCATAATACCACTTCTTTGCTGAAGACTGCTATTAATGCCGTTATGGTCAATATGAACAAGAAGCATTTGATTCGGGCATGTAATTTAGGCAGTGATCAAGCCCTAATTAGGTAAACTTCAACGAGTGGTAAATCTATATGAACTCAACAGCAAGGCTCTGGTGCAAATTATATGCAGTGAAATATTTTGGTTCAATTAAGGCATGCCACATTAGGGCCCTATTAGGCCCGCATGATGCATGTCTAGATTGGGAAAAAAAGATCAACTCCTCATCACGTCCAAACTTATAAGTATTTAAAGCTATACATTCTTATCTTCTACATATGTATGAATGATAGTTATTACCAAGAAATTTCATTTTGTTTCGATTTCACACAAGAAATTTTTTGTTTAGGAAGTTTAGGCAAACCCCATCAACGCCTAAATTGCAACTTTTCTTGAAAAGTGAAGAAAATTGAAACCCAGCAAACTATATTTTTGTTAACTAATAAAATGATCATAAAACTTTCATGAAACTCCCATAAAATTTTCATGAAACTATCTTAACTTAATTATGAAATTGTACTAACAGGCTTTTGCCTAAGAGAGGGTGCAAAAAGCATAGCCATAGGCACCTAACATGGTTTGTGGCAATGGCACTTAATCGTGCAGCTGTCAGCTCCAAGACTAAACGAACTTTACTGTTTGACAGCTAATTTTGGCGCGAGGAGCTGGGAGTTTTAGCGATGAAATTTTCAGAGGAGAAGTACGATTGTATGTGGAACGAGTAGACTTCCACATTCTACATCGTTTCCATAGTTTGCCGTCAAAACTCCAAAAGTGGTAGGTTCCTGGGAGCATGCATCACTCTTGTGTACAGGTGATTTATGCAAGAAAGAATATGGATTGCAACCACATCTGTGCAGGAATGTACTTTTTGACGAGGGACTCTATCTCTCCGTTATGTTGAATTTCAGTCCAAAAGGTAAAGTATGGGGCGGCCGAATGTGGTTCGCTATTAACATGCTTAGCATCATGTGGGTACATCAAGCACCCATAGCAGTTACATTGTCATGTGAATACTGATAAGAAGAGCTAAGCACCTAAAAAATTCTTCGTCATCATGAACAATGATATGTTTATATTTAGTAGTTCGATATTTACTGTTTTTCAGTAATCGATCGCCTGCAAATAATTCACGAGCTGCCAAAAGTATGGCAATATCATGGATCAATAAAAGTAAATATTTTCTGACAATATGCTGGAACTCTCTACTGCTAGCATTGATTGGCATCGCAAATAGCGGGAACAAAATGTACGTTAGACACGTGACTACAAAAAAAATCAACTATCTATCTACGCAAGACTTCTTACGAGGATTGAATGTCTGAAAATGTTAGCATTAGCATACCCAGCCTAAATTTTGCATATTTTACGGTGCATCCAGTGTCCAGAGCCACAACATCATCCACATGGATGATTAGGAGTGATTCATCTGGCATCTTTAGTCTCAATAGCCCGTCGAAAGACACGTTTTACAGGTCTGGATCAAGGATAATTCCCGGAGCATCGTCCGATATAGCTTCTTTCTTTGGTTGGTCCCGTATCATGTCATAAACTAGGCTTCGGTCGTTCAGGTAGTCCCTCAGATGCTGCATTCGATATTCTGGAACTTAATAAGGGGTTTCTAGCGTATCCAGAATATCCACCCATCTAGCGGAGTTGAAGGCGTTCTTAACGTCAAATATCATCAACGGGATGATCTGTTGCTTGATGCTGCTGTATGTCGTTGCATATACAGTGTGCGTCCTTTGTACACTCTTTCCTTTTATACCCATTTCACCACATTCGTAACATAGGGAACTCCTATCGGGTCCTTTGCATACTTGTGTTGTGTAACCATAGCCAAGGAATTTGAAACATTGAAGAGGCACTGCTCTTCACCGTATCCTACAGATCATTCACCCTATTAGTACTTTACCTTTATTCAGAAATTTTTAAGCGTCTTCTCCAGCCAAGTCAATGATGACCATAGCTTGTTCCCTATGGTTTTCTAGTATCAGCCATGCTTTTCTTTGTTAAAGATTCGTATCTGAAACTGAGAATGAATTTCTAGATAGAATAATAACGGTCTTCTACTATTCCTTCGAAAGGGTATGAGACCCACTACGATGATGGGCCCTCTCCTTAAAAATGAGGCTACCATCGGTCGAAACTCCCTCCTTTTGTCGTTTCAGGGGTTCTGGCCTGGGATGATTAGCCTTCAACTCCTCACATGGCCAAGTCAACATTTTGATCTTTGATCTAATTGAGAAGGGTACGAGGAGCGCCACTAACGTCCAGATGCCTCACTCTTTTTGTGGGCCGGATTTGTGTCCGACCCAAATCTCCGTATTGTATTGTTCTTCGATTAACCGTGTCCCATAGCCATCAGGATTAAAGAAATATGGGCATAATATTTCAAGACCCTCCTTTCTTCTCCACACAGCTCCAGAACATCGGAGCCTAGATGTTTCCAAAGAGCTTCCAGTGGCCACTTGTACTTTGGATGAAATTTGTTCGACCATCAAAGCCCAAAAAAATAATCAGGCATCGATGAGATTCTAGTGGATCTCATTAAATATAGTGGCAGCGGTTTTCGGAAAGTCATCCAGCATATTTGGCGTCAAGAACATATGCCCAACGAATGGAGCCAATCAGTTATAATTCATGAAATAGGCGACAAACTACAGTGTGAAAACTATTCCAGCCAAATTAGTCCATCTGATCAAAATGACAATGGCACCGACGATCTACCAAGTCCACACAAATAACCAACTCACCTATGCCTTCGACACAAACATCGAACTGAAGCAAGCAGTTGGGCCGGCCCCATCGCTATTCAATTTGGCAGTGGAATACGTCATTTTAAAGCTAGCTGCTGATGCACGAGGTACGCTACTAAACAAATCAAGCCAAGTGGTAGCCTACGCTGATGACATCGAAATTGTGTGATGGTTATTAACAACCCCCAAAGAACTCTTCCTGAAACTCGACAGCGTAGCGAAACTATTAGGGCTACAAACCAATGAAAATAAAACAAATCTCATTGCGCAGTCGAGGGAAAATACCTCAAATACACAAAATATCACACTTGGCAAATACAGTATCGAAAATATGGGTAAATTTGTGTATTTAGGCGCCAAAATAACGAGAACCGGTAATAAAAGAGACGAAGTACGCCGAATAATATAGCTGGCAAATACAATATTTTCTTCATTTTTGACGATCTAGAAGACCAGCTATATGTCCTGAGGTGAATAATTAGAGTAAAGCTAGACGGAGATTAATGGTAAATTTGATACAAACATGAGCTTTATGAAATTTTTGACAAGACGGAAGTCTCAACGATTGTAAGGCAGTAAAACCTGTAATGGGCTGGCCATGTAAATTGTATGGACGAGCAATAGATATCCAAAATGTAATGCGTTGGGAGAACTGAAAGGCAGAGACAAGTGGGAAAACCAAGGAAGTGCTAGTCTGACTAAGTTGACGAACACAGTTCATTCCTGCTTAAATTCCGAGATAGAAGGACACGGTCAATGGGGTTTTTAACAAGTGGCGTTAAAAATATGGGCGTGAAACCTGTCTTTCGCTGATGCCCTAATTTTTACACGCTACCCTAGTTCATCCAGCCTGTTCTTGTATTCGATACACATCGTACGTATGTGTGTGTAATAATTACAATATTGTAACATCTCTAGCCGTCTTCAGGTATGCGCAGAACTGACACGCTCAGTTAAAAGTATGTCTTTGCTAGGAATATATATACTTCGTTTTATTTAAAACAATCAGCGGAAATTCAGATATGGTAAATATAAAAAGTTTTTCTCGAAAACTTTAGAAGCTACAGCCATGAAACTTTGTGGAAAGGTTAGAAATTATGACTTCTGGGTGTAATGGTTAAAGCACTCATCACGTAAGCCGAAGGTCCCTGCTTCGACTCACATTCGATGTATCCTAGCTGGGTGGATGGACACACGGCCAAAGCTTGATACTGACCATATCACTTTGTGGACTGCCGATAAATTCGATCATGAGAATGAGATACTTAAATACTCAAACTATCTCTAAGCAAAGGCGCAAAAGAGGCTGGAGTGCTACAATCAAAAAATATATACAAAAAACGGTGGCACTCTTCTTACTAATGCGAAAGAAAAAAATCAATTACTTCCGTGCATGCCAGCAAATTATGTGCACCTGCGCGAGTACCTCAACGAAATTCGATAGTAGTCTTATAAAAGGTCCTTATATTCTGTTATTTTGATGACAATCGAATAATATACGCAGAAGTTATAGCCGTTTGAAATTCCTCCAATTATAACAATAACACATGATTTTGCTATTTTAAGGACTTTCCATAGAATCAGACACTTCAGTTTTGATTTGATCTACTTAAAATTTCCAGATAAGATCAATAACATAAATATTATTGGGAAATCATTATTTGAGTGATTTTTATTATTTTGCAACAAAGTGGCGACCGTTGAAAACAACAATGGATTTTGTTTTGAACGCGCACATCTCTTTGACGTTTTTCTTGACTTTATTTGTTGCTGGTGACTGCATTTCGGAGAAATTGGGTACATGACCCTTTTGACGAGCGTAGGTCTGTCTACCCAACTTGTTATTACTATATTTTTATGAAACTTTCAGAGAACATGTGTTCAGTATCATAAAATTCAAGAACACGTTTTTGCTACATTTTAAGGCTAAGTTTCGATTTGGCAGATGAAAATGTAAAATTTATAAAACTGTTTTGAACCATCATTTACAAAGTTGGTCAAATTTTGACTTCAGAAGTATTTAACGGCCTTGTACTTAGAGATTTTTCCATCAAGGACATAACAACTTTATCTATTAATAAAACACTGAGATGTTTGAGATATTAAGATCAAATTTATTGTGTGTGTAGGGCAAGGATTTCGGTCATATGACCACCAAGAGCCCGTTTACAGCGATCAATTCTTCGGACCAAATTTTTTCACCACTCTGGAACACATTTCGACCGGAACGTTGACAACTTCACGTTGGATACTGTCTTTGAGCTCGCCTAAAGTTGCTGGCTTGTTGGCATTGCCCAGTGACTTGATATAGCTCCATAAAAAGAATTCTAATGGCGTTGGATTGCATGAACCATTTCTTGAGATAGCACATCCACCAAATTTACCTTTCAATAAATCGATTGTGAGTTATGCTGTGTAGGTAGTAACATCGTCTTGTTAAAACCACAAATTTTTTATGTCAATTTCATTGAATCCTGGCCACAAATAATCTTTCAACATAACACGATAGCGCTCTCCATTGACGGTAACATGACGGCTATTTTCATCCACGAAAAAATACGGCCCAATCACACTTCCGGCATGAAAACCACACCAAACAGTAATTTTTTTTCGGATGCAAGAGTATCTCAAGAAGCTCATGTGGGTTTGTTGCTGACCAATAATGTATATTTTGATTATTAACAAAGTCATTGAGCCAGAAATGAGCTTTTTCGCTGAAGATGATTGTTCGATGAAATTCTTCATTTTCTTCAAGCTTTGCCACAGCCCAATTGAAGAAGTTTCGTCATTTTGAATGATCAAGTGGCTTTAGTTTTTGAGTCAATTTGATCTTGTGACCATGCAGGCCAAGATCTTTTCGCAAAATACGCCACAGTGTCGTTTGAGCGATGCTAAATTTTTGAAAACGACGTGGAATCAACTGATGCTGCGAAATTTCCTTCACTTAGAGTGGTACGACGTCTTTTTGGCACCGAAAAGTCCAATAGTGAAAATCTAGACTCGAAGTTTTCTACTATAGAACGCACAGCCTGTCGGGTGGGACGATTATTACGGCCGAAAATTGGAGTAAGCACTCTTAAAGTTGCGACCATCGACTCATAATTTACAAACGCTGCTGGCTCGTGAACTTAATTATGATAAAAATGTTGACTTTAACTAATATTTTGACACTGACGATTTATTGAAAAAGTTTAAGTGTGCGTTCATATAAAGATACGAAATTGTTATGTCCCTAATGTAGGACCCTATATAAAGATCTACTTTTTATGATTTTTTATTTTTCGCGTCATAAGTGTAAAATTGCGAGGAGGATACACATTTTTCGTACATTTTCTCTCTCGGTGCACCTCTCGAAGCAAAGAGTGTCAGCTTAAGAGCTTTTTGAAAATTTCTTATTAAGGCCTTACCGTTTGTACCCATATGGGCTTTTTTTGCAAACAATTTTAAGTGCCACCCCCCTACATGGGGTCACTCGCTTAAAAGCCTTGCGAAGGAATGTTGTACTGAGACTTTTTAGCGGGCACCATTTTTGATCTACTTACCAAATTACATGTCTCTAGCCTGTGTCGTTTGCAAGAAAATTTTATTAGGGTATAGTGAAATTATTTTACAATAACTTAAAAACGTAAATATACCGAAAATTTAGAACATAGAGTTTGATAGCAATAAAAGCTTAGCTCAGATTTCATAGTCGGGTGTTGTTTTCTTAAGAATGCGCATAATACTCCGGTTAATTCATGCGGTTTTCTAGCAGATGGCGTAATTTGAGTTTTATTTCAGTGATTCACCTTTCCAAATATGTGTTGGAAAGCTGCTGTCATATAGTTTCAGAATCAGTATGTGCCATTCAGCTGAAGTGTAAACAACAATACTTTTTTTTACTCTGAAATTGTCGAATTTTGTGCCGAATAAAGTGTTTTTGTGGGGAGTACTTCTTCATTGAAGAAAAAGGCTGCCGAAACTCAACGTATTTTTGTAGAAGTGTATGGTGTGCATGCTCTAGCTGAGCGTACGTGCCAGAATTGGTTTGCACGGTTTAAAAGTGACAATTTTGACTTGGAGAACGATGAATGGCCCGGACAGCCAAAAAAGTTTGAAGATCACGAATTGGAGACATTCCTCGACCAATATCCATCCCAAACGCAAGAAGAACTTGCAAAATCACTTGGCATTGCTTAACAAACCATTTCCAATCGTCTGAAAGCAATTTTTCACAATAAAGCTTCAATTTTCGAAAAAAAACCGCATAAATTAACCGGTACCCCTATTACATAGCGAAGAAAATTGTCCATACTAAATATTTATCTATCTATCGCGTTTTCACTATTACTCACTGTTGATTTGAAAGCTTTGCATAAAATTTCCCAAAGCAATGTGGTCAACATTATTCATTTCTATTTTGCAGCAACTAGTAAACGTACGAAATTTCAATTGGGACTCGGTGAACGGCTTTTTGAGCAGACAGGCAAACTTTTCACCGAAAACTTTTGGAAATTGTTAAAATTATTAATTTGCATACGTCGTTGAAAAAGAACATGAGCAGGGGAACAGAGAGTGCTTGGCGGTTGCTGCAACTACAGCCAATAGATTACTCGGTAAATGCATGTACAATGAACGCAAGGCTTCATCCACACTTAATTTCGATAGGATAAGGCAAGAACATTTGAATAGCAAACGATGTTGTTGGCTCTTGCTCAAGGAGGTGGTCATGATGATGTTGACTGGGACTTCCTCAACAACTAACTGCATTATTGGATGTGGCTGAAATTTTCAAAATTCAATTTCAAGTTTTGACATCACAAATAAATTTGCAGCGTTGCTAACGTTAGAAAAGTTAGTGGTTTTGTTGGTAAAATTAATTTGAAATTGATGGCTGAATATTCATCATGCACTCAAAGAAGCATTTTAGTAATATTTTAAAGTTTCAACGTTCCCGATTTTAATTTCAATATTTTATTCATATTCAATAATGGGAAAAGACAAATATTTGAACTGTTTGCATTACTTTTTAGAGTTTCGTTGATCCAAATGTATATGTAAAAACGGAACCCTTTCACTCGCGCGTTTGTCTGTTTCTCACAGCCAATCTGCTCAAAATCCACTGCACCGGTTAAGCCCAAATTTAGTGCATGCATGAATTCCTATGACTCAAACACACACGTGTAACTTAAATAAATTAATTTTAAAAACAATGGTCATTTTCAAACACACACGTATACCTTAAATAAATTAAGTTTAAAAACAGTGGTCATTTTTGGGGAGGGAAGGCTTCTTATAATATTCATTAATTTTTATTATTTTTTGTAATATTGATTAAGTAGTTAGCTCATGTCATTAGAAAAGTTGTTTCGAATCCTATGATGGTTGTAACGCTCTTCTAGTAGGAGTACTTTCCTGCCAACTCATCTTGTTTTGTATTGAGACTACTTGCTAATTTAATCTTTATCCAAAAAAATGTGAAAGGGCATAATTTTGATATTATTAATAAATTTGAGTAGATCTCGAAAATTAAAAACAAATTATGATTTTTGTTTTTATGGTTCTCAACTTTACATAAGATCTGTAGCGATTGTATAAATACTCCTATATAATTGGCTTTGAAAATTAAAAGGCCTCAATTTGTATATTTCCAATTAAATTGCATTTTCTTTCAAAAACAACTTTCAGCTTTCAGTGATTAATTATGCTTTTCAGATGTCACTTCTATGACACAATATATGACTATGTTCTTGAGTAATACTTAACTTTAATGAGCACATATGTACGTACACCTTCAAGTATGCTCTGATAAAATGCATACTACAAAATTAAATACGAAGAGAGATCTCATGTCACAAAGTGTCTAGCATGTAACTAAAGTATGTAGATATTCTTCTCTATGTCCTTCTTGAATTTTATTTCTCTTAACTGTGCATACATAATCATTTCCGATTTAGCTTGAAATCCGTATCACATTCCAACCCCGAAGAGCTGTCTTCTGTAACTTTCTCGCTTTAGTTTCTTTCATTTTCCCTTCTTCATTTGCATATCGTTCTCACTACTTGGCAAATGTAAGCCAATGGCAAAGGACTTTTCGGTTGTTGGTATGTCGAGAAAATTGTACGAAGAGTCTTGTCCTCTTAAGAAACTTATTCTTATTGGTCAAGACCCGAGGATGGTAAGGCAAAGCATGGTTTTAAAATATTTTTAAAAAGATATCAACGGGGCGGAGTTTCATGATAAAGAAAAGACGACCAATGAAACTACTTTATAACGAGTGGCTAACCATTACTCCTTTTGTTCCTAGGAGATTGCTATTAAAGTTTGAATCCCAGAGAAAACTTTTAAGGGTTGTTTTGTTTTAGTTACACAAAGTCGAGACTTTTTAGATGGTAAGGAAAAGTTATTGGCGCCTAGAGACGCATATTTTTCATTCTATATACAATTTGCTGGAAAATCCTTGAGGAAAAATGGACGTGACTGTGAATGCAAGCTGATGGTGAGGTGAGGGTTTGAACAGTTGAACAACGAAAATGAGAAAAGTTTCAGGAATTTATATTTACTACGTTCTTTCCCGGGACGAAAGTATTTTAATTTTAAAAGTAGTGGAAGAGCTACAGGGGAGCCAGTTGGGATGAATAGGTTTTCTCATTAGACATTTTGTTTTATTTATGGCACTATGTGGTGAGCATTATTCAAACCATCTTACGTTCATTGATTGCAGTTGGTTTTTTATTCGTTTGGAAGGTTTTGTTAGCTCCTGCAATTGTATAGTGGTTTACTTTAAAACTGCTATAAATCTACTGTAAAATTAGTTAAAATATAACTATTTTTGTAAATTATTTCTGACAAACTTAAAATGTCTCAAGTATATAACTTAGAATTGGTATTTTATCATTAATGTTGTGGCCTAGAGGGTATCAATTGCTTGAGGTTTATTTGCATAGACTTTTGCTTTACGATAGTTGTTTCTTCAAAAAATATCCAAAGGACTGCAGCGATGGCTTCCTACCTCGGCGAGCGAGGACGTTGGTGCTCGCGGAGATTGGCTTTGTCTGAGGACGCGTGAATGTGCTGGCAGGCTAACATTGCAGTGTCGTATGGCCGGTCCTTTTCCCCTGCACAAGAGACCAATACAAAAAAATTTCGCATTCATAAATTAGCGGATAACACGACTTGGTCCGATGGTGCCGAGGCTGAAGTAATCTACTAGAGGAGAAGATTGTCAAAGCAAACAACAAACTGGGCCTGGCGAAAATAGAACGAAACTTGAGAACATTTCGTCTTTACCGACGATATTTATGGCCCTTACGTAAGAATGGGGCATCTAGGTGGCAGCGGTGCCCTCTCGCACACCCCATCCGGATCAAGATCCATTGTAGATGTGGCCAGATATTTTTCATTTGAATGAAAAACTCATGCAAACATAATTCGCATGAACTTTTCCCTCAAATGAATCACATAATACTACAACATAAATAAGCACCTAAGCGGAAGGCCACTCTATCTTTCAAGAGCATCTGTAACGCACAAATAAGGGGGTGAGCTCATCCGATGGCTAGCTCATGAATGGAGGGGCCAGCCAACGTGGCGAGTCTCATACGCGGTCCTGGTTGCAAATGAATGAAAAGACCGAGAGTTGAGTTATTTCATATAGTCATTCCTTTTTTTTCCAGATTTGCAAAATAATATAAATTTTCTTAAGAAATTCCTAATTACCAGTATATGTACATGAATACTAGAAAATATGTTAAAAATTCTGAAACATAAAATAATAATTCCGCAGAAATATATTAAATCACTTAGTATAATTGTTTCGTTGGCCGAAACTCTAATAACAATATATATAATTAATGAAAAGAATATAATAATACAATCTATATGGGGAAAAAACGGGCACTCTCCCAATTTTCCCCCGACGAGCTTTACGATAGCTGTAATTTACTTTGACGATAGTCTAACGAAAGTTTTGCGATAGTTTAACGATTGTTTTACGATAATTTAACGATTGCCTTACAATCGCTTAACGACAGTATCACGATAGTTTTACGATATTTTTATGATAGTCTTAATATAGTTTCACGATACTTTGGCAATAGTATTACAATAATTTTAGGATAGTTTGAAAATAGTTTAACGATCTTTTTACGAATGCCTAATAATAATTTTATAATTATGTTACCATAGTTCCATGAAAGTTTTATGATCGTTTTATCGTTTGCTAAGAAAAATCCACTTGCTGGGCAAACGTTTTCTTCACGTTAGAAACCAAGTTCCAAGTTCTAATTTAGGCAGTGGTGGGGCTTGCCTAAACAGTTCCTAACAAAGGCAGTGACGGGGCTTGCCTAAAAAGCTTCAAAACTGAATATTTCTTGCTGTATAAAATTGAAACAAAATAAAATTTCTTAGTAATAAATTGTAATGATGCATGTAAGACAAGAATGCATAGCTTTAAATACTGTCGCGTGTTATGGTTCACGGCCAATAATTTTAATGTTCGGGGAAAGTGAAATTGCACTGTCTTTTAAATTAAGTTAAAAGAGTTTATTTACGAAAAAATTCACAATCATTAATTTAACTAATATATTTCACCAATTTTACTTTTTGATCTAACTTTCACTTGTCAATAAATTTCTATCACAACTGTCTTCACTAACAATCAATATCGCTTTTACTTCACCCGCCACTCTATTGCAGTTTTACTATCGTGGTTTTTACTATCGCGGTTGTAATAATCCCCCCATTCATTTAGTTTGCCTTTATATAGGGTCTCTAGCCATTCAATCCGTTTCTCGTACATTGGCGAATGTTCTGACGAGAGCTACCTTGAATATTCCAGCAATCCTGAAAGGCCGCAGATATTGATCATGCTTGGTGTGCTCTTGTGCTTTCGAGTACATTCGTTTGTTGATCATGATGTTCTTAATGCGACTGTAGTTCGCAGAATTATTTGTACATGTAACACTGCCCCACCTCAGTTCTTTTCACCCCGAAAAATTTATCGCCAGTTGTAGTCAATTCTCCCTGGATGTAATATGGGGCGAAACGGTCCAGGTGCATGATTTTCAATGTGGCTCTCGGCTAACGGTGTTCCTGTATGCGATAAAGAACGTCGTTGATTTGCTTTGTAACACATCGGGTCCCTCCCAATTATGCTGCAACTTTGGAGACCTCCCCTTCCGCCGTTGTGGGTTATATAGCCACACGAAGTCATCTTGCTGGAAGCCAGTAGAACTTGCCTTTAGATCATTCCTGGTCTTCATGCGGTCAGTAGCCGATTTGAGGTGTTTTCGCACTGTCCGATGTATCTGGTTCAACCGTTGCCTTAGCTCACTTGTGTACTCCGAGATCGTTTGGGGTTTCTCAGCTGATGTTCCGAACTTTATATCAGCCGGCAGACGAATAGTCTGGACTTTGGCTGGGCTTGGCCCGTCGATGCATGTTCGGCAGTTCTGTACGCCATCAAAAATAGTGGGATGTATCGGTCCCAGTGCCTCTGGTTCTCGTCAACCATCTTGGCCAGGTGTTTATTGAGTGTGCTGTTGAAACGTTCGACCAATCCATTGGATTGGGGATGCAGTGATGTTGTCCTCGTTTTCCGTATTTCCAGCATTTCGTCAAAAACTAGAGACTCAAAGTTTCAGCCTTGATCCGAATGTAGTTCACAGGATATGCCGTACCTACTGACCCAATTTAGCACTAGCTGTTCGGCTACAGTGGTTGCTTCCAGGTTGGGAATGGGGTAGACCTCCGGCCACTTGTTGAAATAATCGGCCACAACCAGCGTGTACCGATTACCCCATTTGGATTCAGGAAAGTGTCCTGCGATGTCAACAGCAATCCTTTCAAACGGTACACCCACGTTGTAGGTTTGCATTTGTCCTCTCAGTCGTCGCTTTGGACCTTTGACGGAAGCGGGAATTGTGCATCTGCGACACCAGTAATCTAGGTCTTCTCAAGCGTGGAGCCAGTAGAACCTTTCCCGCTATTTCGCTAAGGTCTTGCTAACACCAAGGTGGTCTCCCGAGCATCCTTCGTGCATCTCCTGAACCACATCGTGGATATAGTTTGAAGTATAGTTTGCATCCTATAGGAGCTGCCATCTGCCGTCTCCCATTTCCACTTGAGTACTCTACCCTCCACCTGAAGGGAGTTCCATTGTGCCCAAAAGCTTTTCAGGGTTGCGCCATGCATTGAAACGTCCTTCCACTCAGGCCGCCCAGTTGTCTCCTTCCATACGAGCAATGGTCCGATGTCTTCATCGGCTGAATGGGCATTTTAGATCTCCTCCAGTGACCAACCCTCATTGAATTCGGCCGTTATAAATCGCAGATCAACGGTCGGCTCCTTTTCCTCAATCCGTCGGCAATGCTTGCAGTTAGCTGGACATGGACGACGATATGGGGCGTCAGCATTTCCATGAACCCCGCCCTTCCGATGAACAATTTCGTACTCGTATGACTGTAATCTTTCGATCCATCTCGCAAATTGTCCCTCGGGGTTTCTGAACTTAAGTAGCCATCTCAGCCAATAGCTCCTTCCTGGTGACGCAGCAGTTCCTCTCACTTTAAGAGAAAACTTGACTGTAATACGAAAGGATTCTTTCTTCGCCATCTATCTGCTGGGAGAGTGCAGCTCCAACCCCACCGTTGCTCGCATCGGTGTCAACTACAAACATTTTTCTGGGTTTCGGATATGCCAGCACAGGTAATTCACACAGCTTCTACTTAAAGGTCTCAAAGGCTACCTGGCGTTGTTCATTCCAGACATACGGACGATTTTTCTCGGTTAGCTGATGGAGACACTTAGCTATTTTGGCAAAGTCTTTGACGAACCTTCAATAGTAGTTCACCAGACCCAGAAAACTTCATAGTTGGGGCTTGTTGTTTTGTGTTGGCCAGCTTTCCACGGCTTCAATTTCCTCAGGTTCTGTTTTGAACCCTTCTGCTGATACGACGTGTCCCAGGTATTTCACTTCAACTGTGAAAAGGGTACACTTGTCGGGACTAAGTTTCAAATTCGCCAGTTGCAATCGGGAGAAAACCTCTTCTAAGTTTCGCATATGCTCTTCGAACGTTCTTCCGATAACAATGATGGTATCTAGGTACATCAAGCAGGTTTTCCGGGTTAAGCCTCGTAGTACGTATTCCATCAGGCATTCGAAAGTGGCTGGAGCATAGCAAAGCCCAAATGGGCACAAATTGCCACAATCTGGTCTCAACTCAAAATGCGATCTTCTCTTGATCCTTCTTGTCGATTTCTACCTGCAAGTATCCACTCTTGAGATCGAGTGTCAAAAACCGTTTTGCGTCGGCTAAAGTGTCCATGATGTTATCGATGCGTGGAAGTGGTTAACTAACTTTCTTAGTAACGTCATTAAGCTGCCTAAAGTCGACACAAAAACGAGTGCTACCATCCTTTTCCTTTGCTAGAACTACTGGCGCGACCCATGTACTGACAGAAGGTTCGATAATGCCTTGTTTTTCCATGTCCAAGATCTGTTGTGCATGGAAAAATCATCGTGCAGTAAAGAATGCTTAGTTGTTATTTTTTGATTAAGTTTAGCATTTTTTATTAGAGTATATGAAGAAATGATATGATGAATAAAGTTGAGTTGTTAATCAGAACTTGTGGTGTTAATCACTCATAGCCTAATTTAAAAAGTGGTAGAGTATCCTCTTTCCAAATCCAACGTGATTCCATCTGGTGGCAGAAAATCCATTCCGAAAATGCAGTCATCCATACTGTATCTGGAGGTTAACCTCTCCATGGACAGGTACAGTTTCTCCCATAGCTGTCCGTAGTGTGAAAATCCTGCCCTTGTGCAGTAGTTGTTGCCCCACTAGGTCTGGTCGGATAATCGATCGGGTTGCACCAGTGTCGATTGTTATGGTGCAATGTTCTCCGTCAACTTGACCGGGAAGGCATCAATCTGCTTCTCCACGATGTAGTCTTGACACGGTGATGGTGGTGCTGGGGACGTTGATACTCCTAGCCAACCTCTGCCCCACAAAGTTGGCTCTTACATGTTTCCCGACCCTTCATTTGAAGGGCTTACATTCTGGGTTCCTGACTCGGTCTAGATCTTCTCCTAGTTGCACACTCGGTTTTCTTCGCTTCTTGCAGTCTCTTTGCAGATGCCCCTTCTCACCGCAATCCCAGCATCTAGGCGCACCATTCACGCGCTCATACCTGTACTCGTCTGCCACTACCTCGCGAACCCGGGCAGTGGTACGAGTCACATTTTTCGCTGCCTCAAAGTTCATCTATAAGCCAATACATCCTTAACCGTTTGCTTTTGAGCTGAACGCACGGCTTGTTGCAATTCCTGGTCTTTGGATGTGCTGATGAATGCTTCTGTCACTGCGTCATCTCGATGTTCTGGGTCGTAGGCTGGGTAAGCCAAAAGTGCCAGTCGATCAATATTTGGGCTAGCTGCTGTAAAGTTTCGCCAGACTTCTGCATCCGATGCCGTAGTTGTGACCGATAAATCTGCTTTAGATGATCGTCTCCATAACGCATGTCGAGCGCATTCAATATAGCAGCCGGGTTTGACTGCAACTCAACGGGGATAGTCTGCAAAAGCTCGGCAGCTGGGCCTCTTAGAGCAAGAATTAGTGCAGTTGCTCGTTCCTGCTCATTCCAGTGATTTGCCCTAGTGGCGGCTTCAAACTGGGTTTTGTAAATGCTCCAGACCGTTTGCCCGTCGAATATTGGTGCTTGCGCATTTCTTAATGAGCTTTGTGCTGCGGTTGGAAGCGGGGCTGGTGAGGTGGTTACTGCTGCCTTTGCTGCTTCCAATTCCTTTTTCACTTTTTCCATCTCATGGTTGATTCTCTCCTCGACCTGGATGACCTTTTCCTCGACCTGGAAAACTTTTCTTCGACGCATTTAATTTGTTTGTTCAGGCTACCGATCTCCGCTTTTATTTCGGTTGACTGTTTTTGCACTTCCTTGATTTGGATTGCTTGTTGGTCCAGCTTTGCTGATTGCTCATTTAGCTGCGCTGATTGTTCATTTAGCTTCGCAGTTAAATTGAAAGACTGTTGTCGCTGCTCTTGCTGCATCAGCATCAACATTTGCATCAGCTAATTTTCTGATTCCTTTGATTTTGGTGTTTCTGCCTCACCACCTTCTGCACCTTTTTCCGCATCTGAGGGCTCCCCCGAATCCAGATACGCGCCTTCCGACTCGATTGCGTCACGCAAGCGTGCAATCAGTATGGCCTTTGTACATTGTGTAGTCAGATTTCGCTGTTCCAACTCTTCCTTAAGCTCCGATATGGTCAATTCATTATTTTTTAGATGTAAGCTACCTGAAATTTTTATCGTTTCGGCTATTTTCTCACCAGTTTCTACGTTAAATTACTCTATTGCGCACTTTAAAAATGTTTAAAAGTTTCCACTTCCAAATTTCAATCTCACTTCTTGACACCACTGTCGCGTGTTATGGTTCGCGGCCAATAATTTTAATGTACCGGGAAAGTGAAAACGCACTGTCTTTTAAATTAAGTTAAGAGTTTATTTACTAAAAATGCACAATCATTAATTTAAAAATTTCACCAATTTTACTTTTCACTTTGTCTATAAATTTTTAATTCAACTGTCTTAACTAAAACCACTTCACAATCAATCAATATCGCCTTTACCTCGCGCTTCACTCTATCGCAGTTTTTACTATATCGCGGTTGTAATAATCCCTCCATTCATTCAGCTCGTCTTTATATATGGTCTCTAGCCATTCAATCCATTTCTCGTACATTGGCGAATGTTCTGACGAGAGCTACCTGGAATATTCCTGAATGGCCGCAGTGACGTCACTTTCAGATATTGATGACGAATGTACTCAAGCACAAGAGCCCACTTGTGCTTGAGTACATTCGTTTGCTGATCATGATGTTCTTAATGGTTGTGAAGACAATTGCGACAGTAGCTCGCAGAATTATTTGAACTTGTAACAATATATATGTGTTTATACATACATATATATTGTATATATATGGGATATAACGAAACTTGTGACCACGCTAGACATCGCAATTTTACTCCGATTATCATAAATTTTTTAGAAAAGGTGAATTGAGCAAATATTTCGTTTAAATTCTTTAGCCAGCTGAATCATCCGAGCAAAAAATTGCGGCCACTTTACATGAAAAATTGTGATTTCTGTTCTGACCAAAGTGTTGCTCTGCTTTGGATGAAATTGGGTACAGAGGCTCATAAAAATGCATGGTGAATCTCACAATAAAAAAACCAAAATCGAACTGTCTGAATCAAAATCGCGGCGGCTTAAAAGCCGAGAAAACGTGCAAAATTTTTTTGTTGGAGTTGTGACCAAACCTTTTAACCGATGTTGATGAAATTTGGCAGTTTGGTAAAGACTTTAAGTATCTAAAGAACAATGTAGAAAAACTAGAGGTTAATTCTAAAACAAAAAAGTGGTAGCTAGTTGAAGTTCGAAATTTCAAATTTTGATTCCATGTATATGAAGCTTAGTTTCAAGATAGATAGCAAGTTTTCTCGGAAACTACATTAGCTAGAGTGAAGGCAAATGTACGAAACATTTGTGTCCTGCCCACTCGGGATTGGACATCTTTGGGCAGAAAAACCTGGAAAATCACGAAAGTAGGTTTTTATGAGTACAAGACTAACAAATACCTCAGAAGATAAAAATCGATCAACTATGTTGATAATAGTGCAGTTTTGAATTTCACATTCTCATCTATAAATACGAAGGATGACCCTTAAATTTGCTAAAAATTTGTATCTCAATTTTCTGACGTAAAACGCTTTCTGAAAGTTTCAGAAAAATCAAGCCGTAAGCAGCTAAGTTATAGACAATTGAAATTTATCAATTACAACAACAATTGCCAAGTACTACATACGTACTTGCCAAATAAGGCATAATTTTAATGAAAACGCTTAAAATTATTTATTGGAAAGAAAAAATGTTTGCAGTGTTAGGTCTTTTGAAAGAAATGCCTGAAATGTTTTATTGATGGAGTCTATTGTATTGAAACTAACCGACCTCAGAAACGTTACAAATATTTGCAAAAAATTTTTAGCAAGAAGTCGGAATGAACCTTTGGCTATCGAATCAACTGATTACATTTTGCAAAAAGTTTGTTGCAAGAGTTATTAAATTCAAACAAAATAGCATGTTTTCGTTAAAAAATGTAGTAGATCTCGGAAACTACTTAACGTACCGAGTTGATTTAAGCAACGGTTGTTAAATCTAAATTATTTGCAAAATCCAAAATTTAAAAAAGTTTTTTGCAAAAAAATTTCTAGAACTAAATGTGTAATTTGCACACACTGAACAAATATCATGCATGCACATTGATTTGTATCAAATTTCCACATTTTGTTCTAGGAAATTTTTTGCAAATAACTTTTTTTAATTTTTGATGAGTTAATTCACTGCAAATAATTTAGATCTAACAACCGTAAATTAAATCAACTCGGTACGTTGAGTAGTTACCGAGATCTACTACATTTTTTTAACGAAAACATGCTATTTTGTTTGAATTTAATAACTTTTGCAACAAACTTTTTGCAAAGTGTAATCAGTTGATTGATAGCCAAAGGTTCATTCCGACTTCTTGCTAAAAATTTTTTGCAAATATTTGTAACGTTTCTGAGGTGAACGGCTGTAAAATTTACCCAAATTTTCAGTTTCACTGAGGGCTGCGCCTTAAGGGGTGGTTTTCAAGCGTTGAAAAAATGATTGAAATCTAAAATCATGCTTGGAAATGTTAAAAAATATTTGTTCTACACAACTAAAAAATATTTTCTTTGACAAGTTGCTTAAATTATTATTTTTTAATTTTCCAAGCAAGGATGGATTTAACCCATAAAATGCAGAAAGAGCAAGTTAGCACAGTGTCATTTTAAATATTTAAGCCATCTCCTAACTATTCACAAATTATCATGAAAATCGATGGAGAATCAAAGAACTCGGAGGCTATTCCCTATAGTTACCTCCATTGACTCGACTATAATGCGATACTTGAAATAATGCTTCAGAACTTCTTGAAGAAAAATGCAAATAGTTCCAAATATTCAATTTTGGAATTTGATATGGTATTCGTGACATATTAAATTATTTAAACATTTCAGAAGGTTCCAATACTTCAGTCAATCTTCAATCTCAAACTTAATTTATCCGTTCCGTACCTGCCGCAATCATCATTTATTTGGGGGTACACCACAAAACTGTCAGTTTGTGAATCAACTGGTCTTCGAACAAGTGCTATCGATAGATATTAAATTTTGATTTCATCCAGTTCTTGCCAAGTCTTTTGAAAAAATTTCCAGCAATTCAAATTGAATCAGCAGAATCTACTCGAGTATGCATGCCTGCCAATTTGTTCATTCACTTGACCATTTTTCCCACAAACAAAAAGTCACCAAATGTCGACATTTTTCCGTCTTCCAATCCAGATCAAGCGTTGTGACCATTTTCATCCTTATCGTCATCCTATTCCTCCATTTTAGTGTGAGAATTCAACAAAACAGAAAACACACCCAAATGTTGGTTCGTTTGCAAGCTGGATTCTAAGGACTTGTGTTGTGTTTGCTTTTCTCCTTTTCTCGTATACGCGTTTGATAATTTTATTAACGTGGTAATAACTCAAAAACAAACCAAGGATTTTCATTGAATAGATGCGAAGTGTGAGGCCACCTCCGTTCTTTCGCCGTACGCCACAATCCGCCTAAAACAGAATAATGTGAGAGAATATTTTGTAGTGACTGTCGCTGGAAGGCGGAAAGAGAGATGATTTAGTCTACTGCCAGGACGTTGGCACAAGAATGGGGTCTTCGGTCCATGGAGATTTGAGGCATCCATCAGGGGCAACCTGAAAAATAAACAGAAACTGAATGAGGCTTAAGGGTAAACAGGAGCGACTGAAGAAGGGTTTATAAATGCAGAAAAGTATATTCACTATACATTCGCCCATACAGTACGTCTAATATACATATCTAGATATAAACCCGGCTATATTTTAGCATGAACTAATGTATGCAAGCGTACAAGTAGGATACAAAAATAAAACATTGACCATTTGCGTCCAGGGTTAAAATTAAAAACAAAAAGCGATAGGACTTGAAAAATTACTGGCAATGCCGAAAGCAATTCATTGCTTTTCTCTTAGAAACGTTCATGGACTTCGTCACGGTTTCGTACACATCACTCTAACGGACATGATAATTTTTTTCTTCGACCATTTATTTTGTTTTACTTTTGGCAATTAATATTCAGCCTTTTAATTAGTCCCTTCATGTCCAAAAATAACTGCTAGCTTTATTTACGAGAAATTATTATACTCATATACACGAGTATATATGCGTCCGTACAATGAACTAAAATGAGTTCTTGTTATTCATTTCAAAAGATCCTTCCATCCATCAGCATGATTTGAATTCATGTTTGAAAAGTCCATATTGTTGTTTATGAATAGAGCATGACATTTGTATTCTGGATTTACATCGCAGGATTATTTAGATAATCTTTTTTCATCGAGAATGTAAGGTACAGACCCTATGCGTTTTGCCCAGAATTAAATAAATGGTACATGAAAAAGATCACAGTACGCATCAGTAAATTTGGAATTAGGATATATATATATATATATATATATATATATATATATATATATATATATATATATATATATATATTTATATATATATATATATATATATATATATATATATATGTATATGTATATATATATATATATATATATATACACATATAAATATATATATATATATATATATATATATATATATATATATCATCTGCAGCTTGTTCAACCATATAAACCTATGTGTATTATGGTGTAGCCTCCCTTACGTATTTATTCCTCATTTCTTTCCAGTCATCTCTATTTTGTGCTATCCTTGTCCAGGTGACACCCGCTAGTTTCCTGATGTCGAGATCCCACTGTATTTTTGATCTTCCTCATGGTCTTTTCATCCCTCTTGGGTACCATTGTGTGATCTTGGCAGTCCATCTGTTGTCAGTTAGCCTTGCTATGTGTCCGGCCCATTGCCATTTTAGTGATCTAATTCTATGGACTACATCTGTCACTTTGGTTCTTTCTCTTATCCAAGTCAATGTCTTACGGTATCTTTTAGTGATGCCTGGCATGCACCTTTCCATTGCTCTTTGTGCCACTTGTAATTTTCGTGTGACCCCTGTTGTTAACGTCCATATATCATAACCGTATGTCATGACAGGTAGGATACATTGGTCAAACGTTTTCTTTTTCAAGTGGAGTTTCATTCTAGATTTAAATATGATTGAGTTTCTCCTGAATGCGCTCCGGGCTAGCTTGATTCGCCTATTAATTTCAGGTGTTATTTCTCCGGATTTATTTACTAGCTGGCGTACGTAGATATATTCTTCTACTGTTTCTAGCCTGGTGTTGTTCTGTGCTTTTTCGACCTGACCTTCTAGATGTTCATTGGGTATAACCTTAGTTTTACTTATGTTCATTCTTGGGCCGATTTTTTCGCTGGCTTCGCTAAGCTCATTTAGGACGAGTTGTAGTTCTTCTTGGCTCTGAGTATTTATGACTATATTGTCGGCAAATCTTAAGTGATTGATGCGTTCTCCGTCGATTTGTAGGCCCTTCTCTTCCCATTTGAGTTCTCGAAAGATGTTTTCCAGGGTGGTATTGAATAGCCTTGGAGAGACTGTCTAACACATTTTTGTGTGGGGAATTCTGGCGTGTCATCAAATACTTTGACCTTTGCTTCGGCGTTCCTGTAGATGTTTGAGAGCATTTCCTCGTATGTTTTATCTATAGCTTGATTGTATAGTGCTTTTATAATAGCCTCAAGGTATATCGAGCCAAAAGCTTTTTCAAAGTCAATGAACGCCAGTGCTAGGGGTACTCTTTAGCCCTGCTCAAGATTTCTCTCAAGGTGTTGATGTGCTCTATTGTACTGAATCCACTTCTAAATCCAGCTTGTTCCCGTGGCTGTTCAGTGTCAAGGGTTGCTTGTATTCGATTGCTCATTATTTTGGTGAATACCTTATAGAAGACAGGTAGCAGACTTATTGGCCTATAATTCTTGATATCTTGCTTATTGCCCCTTTTTGTGGATTAGTAAAATGTTTGCGCTGTTCCAGTCTTCAGGTTTGTATCTGGTTCTGAGACAATTGGTGTATATTTCGGCTAGTGTTTTCCAGATTCCTTTGTCAGCGTATTTCAACAGTTCCGTGGTTATGCCGTCATTGCCGACTGTTTTGCCCGTTTTCATAGAATTGATCGCATATTCCACTTCATCTGTGTTGACTTCAGTCTACTTCGTCTACTGTCTCAGGTGTTAAGAAATTTGTAACCATGCTAGAGGTCGCAGCTTTGCAACCTTGCTCCAAATTTTCAGGAAAGGTGTATGGGGAAATATCTCGGTTAAGTTCTTTAACCAGTTAAATCGGCCGAGCAATAACAAAATGACGGCCATTTTAGACGAAAAATTGTGATTTCTGTTCTGACCATAGTATAGCTCTGATTTGGATGAAATTCGGTATAGAGGTGCATTGAGCTGTGTGATGAATCTTACAATAAAAACCCCAAAGTCAACCCGTCCAAAACAAAATGACGGCCGCTCAGATGTGCAAAAACTTGTTGCTATAGTTATGCTCACACCTTTCAACAGATGTGAATGAAACTCGATGGTTTGGTAAAAACTATAAGTATCTATAGAACTTATAAAAAAACTTAAAGGTCAGATCTCAAAAAACAAAATGGCGGCTAGTTGAAGCTCGAATTGCAAAGGCTTCTAAAAGTCGCAATGAAATTTAGTTTCGAGATTGAAACTAGTTAGATCCAAAGATTTTGTCATTTTGGTGTTCATTCCTGGGCATGTTTTAAAATGGCGACAGTTCAAATATTCGGTTTTTTCAGATCATGTATAACTGCACAAATTTTTCCTAATCTGTAAAGGATAATTAAAATTAGATGAAAAATATTCAAGTCAAATATCAAACTTCTGCCATTTTCACTAAAAAATTTAATACTTTTGCCCTGTCTTGAGTGAAACTTTGATTTGAATGAGATTTGGCACATTGATTGATGAGTTGCAAAGCCACAAACATTTAAAAAATCGAAAATCAAAAGCATGCATAGAAAATGGTGGCTCCCAAAGGTCAGGAAGCAAACGCAATTTGCTATTCTAGTAGCAAATCAAATAATAAATATTTTCCACGGAAAAATTTTCAATGGCTTAACTTGGAAGTATTTGTACAACACGCTAAAATCGTGACCTGTCTGTCCATCCTGTCCGTCCATCTGACTATCCTGTCCGTTCGTCTGTACGTGAGTCACAGTAAGTTTTCTCGCAAGCCGCATGAGCTAGAGTGAAGAAATTTTGTACGTACATCTAAAGTGGTGCGCTCTCAAAAGTTGCAATGCAAAAAATATTTTAAGGTGTTCAAGGGGGTCTCCGTACACAGAAAGGTGAATCAAACAATTTTTTTATATAAGTGCCAGTTAAGCTGGAAAATTATGATAAATTTTTCATACACCAAATACCAAAACATATCAACGCCTACGGATTTCGGAAGTTTTTGGAAAATGATCTCTTTCATGAAGGTTAAAGAGTTGAGGATGTAGCAAAGGGGAATAAATGCAAGCATTCGATGAAAGTTTTCATTCCCCAAAAGTATGCCTGGCTTTTCTAAAACCATCAAAGTGAAAATGGTGATGCGGCTTGGAATAGAATTATATTCAAAAAGTGGAAATCACGAAACGCTGTTTGCAACAAGGATCGACCAAATAAATCCATCAATAGTTTAACAATAGCCCCCACTAACAATAAAAAAATCAATACTAACATGACTCACAAAATTCTCTCATCAATTACTAATACTATTGTAAATCTTTTAGATCCTTCACCAAGTAATTTAATCACAGTGATATTCTTTCTGATAATAACCAACCAAGAGACACCGTTGGCTCACCACAAGAGCGTCTGTTTCTATTTCCAGCTGTAAAAGCTACTATTAACTCCAGTAACGATCTTGAGAGTTGATATCTCTTATCACTATATGATGCAAAAAATTATCATAATTTGCCATCCCATGATAATCGGCTGTCTTATTTAATATGACATCACTTGCTTCCCGTAGGACCATATTGTGCTCTTGCTTTGAATTTGATGTCCTTAAAGGAACCGTTGAACTCCGATATTTAAACAACAAAATAATATTAAATAAGACATAAGACTTACGAGACGTTCACGTTTCCTGGGAGAAAGTAGTCATCTTACTGTCTATGGTGATAATGAGCCATCAACTAAGTGTGTCAAAATGTTTAACAGCCCGAGCCATCTCTACTCCTGAACTATCTCTAGATCCCAATTAAAGTTCAATTTATCCAAATCCCTCAGTCCTTAATCCTACTATTGTAATAGTGAATAAATAAATCTATAAAATCAAAGCATGATCCTTAAATTAGCTAAAAATTTGTATCTCAAATTTTTGATGTAAAACGCTTTCTGAAAGTTTAATAAAAATCAAATCGTAAACAGCTAACTTATAGACAATTGAAATTTATGAATTAAATCAATAATTACACGTGATACTGTATAAATACACGTTCGCAAAGGAGACAAGCACTACAAATGTGTAACGGATTTGATGAAATTTTTAGAAATATTTTGAAAAACTGATATATTATCAACAGACTAAAAATAAAATGACGGAAAATTAAATACATTCTTAGCATATATTATTTTTCTGAGCTCAATTTTACAGCTTGGCTCGTATAGTAACGTACTCCGTGTATCGACAGGTAGCTTTCTGATGACATATTCCAGAGCCAAAATGAATACTAATGGGGTCAACCTATCCCCCTGCTTTAGTCCGAGATTTCTGTCAAAGTCGTCGGTGAGTTGACTACTGATGCGGACTTGGAAGGTTATCAACGTCATTGTCATTTTGGTAAAATGGACTTATTTGGCTGGGATACCAAGGCCAAGCATTATGATTACTATCAACACTGTCGTATACTTGCTTAAATTCGGCGAAAATTTAGTCTACGCCTATGTTAAATTCCCAGCGTTTCTCAAGTACCTGTTCGACTGTAAATAATTGGTCTATTGTCGATCTACTTGCTTTAAAACCATCTTGACACTCCCGAATAATACTGTTGGCGTATGATCTAATTTTATATTCTAAGATCTTTGAACTGATTTTTTACACCGCACAAAGTAGTGATATGCCCCTATAATTTTCGCATTGCAGCTTGTCACCTTTTTCGTAAGAGAATATAATTGATAGGCTCCACTCATTCGGAATATGTTCTTGTCGCCAAATGTGCTGGATAATTTTATGGATAATTTTCAAAACATCGCTGCCCCCATCATTAATGAGCTCCACTGGAATCTCACGGCGCCCGAAGCTTTATTATTCTTTTCGACTTCGGTGGTTGAACAAACCTCATCCAGATTAGGTGTGGCCAATGGAAGCTCTCCAGAAATATCTATGGGCTTCGGTGTTCTGGAGCTGTGTGGAGTATTAAGGAGGTTCTTGGAGTATGATGCCCGCCTTTGCTCAATGATGGTTTGATCAGCGATGATGTCGCTGATCTTATCATGGTAGAGCGTGGTGTTGGGCTCATAACCACGTTTCAGGCTTTTTGCTACTTTGTATGCTTATCTTGTGTTGTTGCTCGCTGGACCTACATCGATACTTCCCAATTAGTCGTCATAGCATTTTATTTTCTTAATTCTAATGATCTTATTTGATACTCTTCTCAGATTTTCATAATGTTCTCTCTTTGTCCGGGCTTATCTACCTATACATTTTTGGTACGCCAGATTTTTTGTATCTAATGCATTTTGGGACTCATCATTGAGCCAATAATATTTTTGCACCGGGTTTGATGTCCAATCGTCTGTTGTGCTGTGGCCTTAATTGTCGATTTCACTTCCACCCATAATTCATTGCTTGTTTTCAGCGATATATCTGATAGGATGGGAGCCAGCTGGTTTTCAACGGTCTCCGTGGAATTTTTTGCCAGAGACACTGTTTGGAGCCTTTTATGTTGAATTTGTGTAGAGTGCTGGGGCTCGCCAAATACGCCTTTGACATACGACATCGGTAGGTTAGTTTGATCAAGTTACAATTAGCTTCTCTTTATGTACGGGCGTCGAGTATGCTCAATGTCCAACGTTTTTGGATCAAAACATGGTCGATCTGGTTTTTGTCTCGCCATCCAGTGATACCCAGTTCATTCATTCTGCATGGGGTGATATGAGTCAGCGCTGGGTGCTTTGATGAAACTTGAAATGAAATGCTAAAAGTTTAATGAGTCAATCATGTGTCTCTGGAGGAGCTACAGTTAAGGTGGCATCATTACTCCCTTTATTCCGGCAACATTCTTTGCAGAAACGTAGAACCTCTTCTGCGAAAGGGGACTCAACCAGCGGATAAAGTAATTTTGCGCAATATCTTGTCATAACTGTAAGTAAACTCGGCGATCATAAATACGAACCTAACTAGTCATGTAACTCAGTTAAGTTCCGCTGATTTTTCAACCCTGTAGTAATTTCGATGGAATAGTCACCAGTTGGAAGGAAAATATGCACTATAGGTGCAAGAAGTGGACCATGGCTCAATACTGATGTGAATCGCGATAACGTGCCGCAATAGCTCAGGCAATTTGGCGCAAATCATGTAGGCTAGGTGAACAATAGAGAGGGCATTATAGGCGCTACGAGTGAGTTAGTTCATGCTCTAAGGAAAGCATTCTTCAAACAATACTGTGAAAATCCGGAACCAGCGAAAAGTAGTGAACAAATGCTGCCAATATTTGACCGTAGTGATGAAACGGTTATATCTAGATACTAAATGGATGCAAAAAGTGAATCAAGTGGCAGATATTTATGGTTGGAACTCCAAAACCAAACTGTGTCTTGGCACCATGGAAGGCGCTGCAAAGATATGGTGGGACGGTTTCTGCACCGAATTCGACAGCTGGGCCGCTTTTATTTGCAGCTTAATTAACGCATTCCCAGTGACAAGAAATGAAGTACAAGCGCATCTAAATCTCTCTACACGGAAGAAAAAGACAAATGAATCATACCAGACATATGCATATGAGACGCTAGCAATGGCTCAAGATACGACGATAGTGGAAAGTAGGGTGATCGACTACATCATACGAGAAATCCTGGATGAAAATCTTCGACGAACGTTAGTAGGACAGGAGTTCGAATGGATCACATCAGTCCTGAAGAGTATTACCGTGTACAAGATTAAAATGCAACCCACTACAAATAATCACCCATCTAAAGACAATAAAGAAGCCTAGCATAAAAAGGCCGAACCGGCAAACAAGAAGTGATACAACTGTGGAAATGCTGAAAATATCAGTAGCCAGTGTACTTTGCCAAACAATAAAAATCGGTCTTATTCATGCCATGCAGTGGGCCATATACGAAAAACTGTCCAAAAAATAAAGGTACAGATAGAACAAATAAGGAGTTGAGCTATGCTCTCGGAGACCGACAAGGTGCAACAAACAAGTACAAGCAAACCGTGTGGTTCGATGGTCAACAATTTTCAGCCGTAATTGATACTGGGTGTTCGCGCATCACCATGAAGGAAAGTGTAGCTCAGGCAGCCAAATTGGAGTATCTTCCTTACAATGCAAATCTTTGAGGATTTATATGTGATATTCAAGCAATTGGAAGTCGAAACCTGATTATAACAATTGACGAAATCAACGCTGAAGCAAATGTTGTAATCATCCTAGACGAGGTGCGCGAAGAATGTACAATAGTGGCCAGAAGTTTTCTTGACCAATATTTCATGAATTTTGGCAAAAAAGGAGGGGAATTCGTCATAGAACCAAAAAAATTACCATAGGGGACGAGTTTATTAAACGCAGTACATCAACTCAACTTAGAGAGGACGAAATTACACGATGCAATGGAAACTTACGGAGAAAAAAAATTTGAACTTGAGCCAGCAAACAAGGACAAACTTGTCCAGCTACTTGAGGAGTACTAAGACACATTTGCAAAGTCCATGACTGATCTGGGGGTTGCTCATGGTGAAGCTATCAAGTCGAATTGACAACGAATGACGGAATTACCTGCCATCCATATCAACTGCCCTTCAAGCATCAAAAGTCAGCCACGAACATAGTCGAAGAACTAACGCGAGCAGGAGTAATACAACCGTTGAAACCAAGTTATGCTAGTACAGCTATCTTGATGCAAAAATAAGAAGACAACAAGAGTACACTCTGTAGCCTATTTTAGCAGAGGAGGACCAGCATTTCTGAGGCAAATTTCCACAGTTATGAGCTCTAAACACTAGCTGTGTGGAGAATCGTTGAGCCGGTTTTGAGTACATCTATAAACAAAAGATTTACCACCGTGATCGGTTGCAACTCACTAAAATGCACAATGAATAAAAGGGACCTTCACCCGAGAATCGCTAGATGGCTTTAAAGATCCAAGAATTTGATTTTGATACGGTTTATCGATCAGATGATTAGATGGGTCACGTAAACGTAATCAGTCAATTCCTAGTAGGCGAAGCTGATTAAGTACACGCAGCAACTATGGAGGTACTGATAGTTGGCTTAGATGAGCAAGATTGGCCTCTTACTATCCAGAAACAAGACTCACAGCTCCAAAGATCTTACGGCGTGCTGAAGAACCATGCCAAGGTGGACGACGAGAAGCAAATCCGTACGGACTATTTCGTGAAGAGTGGAAGAATTTTCCGACAAATTGCGGATATGTTATGCTTTGTGGTACCAACTAACGTTAGATGAAGAGTTGTGGGGCTCAGTCACGATAAGCTGGGCCATTTTGTAGGTGAAAAAAAACGTTAGACGAAATCCAAAAGCACTACTGGTTTCCTGGGATGAGATACGTCAAGAATTACATAACTTGATGTATAGACTTTGCCTATCACAAAGTGAAAAGGCGAAAGAAGGAAATTGAATATTACATTCCACCAACCCCATCATGCCCGTTTGAGTAACTACATATGGATTTTGTTGGACCGTTTCCAATGAGTAGGTGGAAGTAGGAAGAGTAGATGCTTTCACAAAGTATGTCATTCATAGTGCCACGAACGATACTACAGCCAGTACAGTGAATAAGTTTTTATATAGTCTGATTGAGACTTTTGGAGCTCCAATCACCCTTATTACTGACCGTGGAACTTCTTTCATTGCCAAAGCTTTTGAAGAATATGTTGCTGACTAAGGGATCCACCATCAGGAGAATGCCATTGCTCCCTCTTGGGCTAATAGTCAAGTAGAAAGGTACAATAGTACGATCATAAACTCATTATCAGCAATAACGACATCGGACAACGAATGGGATGATACCTTGCACGCTATAAAATGGGGGCTGAACTCAACACGTCACTCAGACACAGAAAGGTCCTAGCATGAATTTCTGTTCACATTTGAGCCAAGAAACGCCATCGAGAATAAATTGACTTTAGCTCTACAGGAGCTAACCACCCCACTTACATTGGATCTGGAGGAAATCAGAGGCAAGGCTTAAGAAGACATCGACAAAAATAAGGAACGCTCAACATGCAAGCCCAGGTGCTATAAGGTTGATGACTTCGTGCTCGTTGCTCGTCCGACAATCACAACAGCCGAAAGTTGCAAGCTTCGGCTGAAGAGAAGAGGCCCATATGAAGTCACAGAGGTCCTCACAAATGACCGCTATGTTCTAAAGAACATCCTCGACGCTAAAAGGACTCATCGGTCTTTCAAGCCGATCTATTGCACTGATAAGATGCAAACATGGATTACGACGGCACAGTGGATGAGCTGCTTCTCGAAGAGGATTATCCTGATGAAATAAAATGAGGACATTTCGAGTATTCAGGAAACGCTAACTGTAACGAGACATTGAAACCGTGATAAGAAATTCAAACCGTAATAACGAATTCAAACTGTGCGCCAGAATTAATTTAGTGGCGCACTAGTCACACGCACATAACTTCAACACAAATTTGACAGATAAGTAGTCAGTCCGTCTGTAATATTCGTGCATGCCTTGAGTTCACCATATTCCGCTAATAAAGTTTAATAATATAGTACTTGGGCTGTTTGAGTGTTTTGTATTTTTCGGAATCCTTTACAAGTGAACTGACATTTTCCACAAGTATATCATCGTCGCTTTTACATATATATATATATATATATATATATATATATATATATATATATATATATATATATATATATATATATATGTATGTATATGTATATATGTGTGTATGTATATATATGCACAGGCGTGGCGGAAGACCTGTTGTGTGTGTTTCGCACACAACACATGGGACTTCACCATATGTTGAAAACAACACATGCGATCTACTGATCTACGATTGCCCTGCGTTTGTGCATGCAAAATACGTGGAACATTGTATTAGTCCGTTCCACAGAAACATTTGAAAAATCGCGGCGTGCACCGCGCGGCAGAGTATCCATCTGCCAACTGCCGACAGCAACTGACAGTACAACACAATTCATTAAGTTCGTGTGCTGTTCTGTCATTTTCGCACTTGCAACATTCCTATATAGTCCTTTATCCTGTTTGCTTCGAGCCGATTGTTGAATGAAAGGTATGAGAAAAAATGGATAAATTTGTGATCAGGAGAAAAAGAGAAAACGATCATGAAGTAGAGGAATCCAACCGAAACGAAATAAAGCTTCAGCGGTTAGACGTACCCGAACAACGTGAAATGAGCGAAAACGACAGCAATGTTCTCAACAAAAAACAAATCGATGATTCAGCTGATTCCCAAAATCGAAGTAAGTGTAATAATGATATCGTGCTAATATATGTAACATTACGAGTAGCACGAATATGAATATGAAATATTCAAATATATGATCACTTCGTGAGAGGTTTGAAACTGATAGTGCAAAATTTTTTAAATCTTTGGAGGCTTTCGCTATCGGCAAAGATACAGATTCGAAACCAATTGTTGAGTTTTATAAGAATGATTTTTCCGAAGAAAACTTTGTGAGTGATAGAGACATGTTTTTGACCTTAGCACAAAAAATGGCAAATATATCAAAAATTTAAAAGATGTTGTAGATTTTCTTCGACAAAATGATTGGTCATTTAACATTGTACCTGAATTCGTCAGATTTATTCGTCTTTTGATGACGATACTTGGCTCATCATGCAGTAATGAACGAAGTTTTTCAGTATTGAAACGACAAAAAAGATTGAGCAGTCTTGCAATCCTGCATATCTATCACGATAAAGTTGATAAAATCGACCTTGAATTGTTGATGAACGAATTTATTTCCCAAAATACAAAACGAGCTGCTGTCTTCGCATAAAATTAAATGTTCAAACAGTGCAATAGTAAAATGCTAATCTTCTTGTAAAACATTGCATCAGTATAACAGGTACAGTTGCATAGGAAGCAATTTTGTTATAATTAGAATAATAAATTCATTTTGTATTACGTTACACAGTCAATTCAAATTTTTGTGAGATTAAAGCTTTGTAAGGGCATGCAGAGTGCAATCTTTTGACACCAAACAAACAGCTTCCCCCTCCCTATCACCATTACCCCACTTCCAAACACAACACAAGGCTTGAAGCTGTTCCGCCGCGCCTGTATATGCATATGATATACTTGCATGATCAGGACACCATAAGAACCAAAAGTATGTCGATTCAGGTCCAAATATACGAACACTCCTGGAGGAATGAAACCAGTGTTGAGAATAATCTCAATATACCCGGCGGTAGAGTGAAATCTAGAGGTTTTCACTCAAACTTACAGACTTTGCTATATGATTCCGAACAAGCTTCAATATGAATGTATCAACTCTTACCAAATTGGCAATTTGATAAGTTTATTGATTCTATGTATACTGTTTCCAATTTACCTCAGACTTTATGTGTATCGACCAATACATGCGTGCAGATATTTTCTTTCGAAAACTCGTAGCATTTCCATCGTAATAGCACTATGATTGTACTAGATCTGACATACATATGTGAAAACTGATCTAACCAGGGCCTTGTAACAGATGACTTTGGCCTTTTGAACAATGTTATTTTGAAATGAAAGAGTTGTCGAGGGGCCATGACTAGTTTTTGTGCTCTGCTGAGCATGATTTTGACATTTTCAGTACTATACGATACTGATTGAGATAAGCACCGAAGTATCAAACACAGCATTTATGTGGAACCCGTTCTAAGCTATCTTCACCGGCCATAATGTGGAAATTCTTCCAAATACATTTCACGTCTAGATTGGCTAACCACAGCGTTGTGCGAAACAACAATGTTTCGCATTTTTGCGCATTCACTTTCATTCATCATGTGTCCATGTAGATTTGCACATCATTGAACATTTTCGGAAGGTTCCTTTGAATGACTGATGCTTTTTTGTCCTCTGTGTAAATTATCAGATCATTAGCAATTGCCACTAACGATCGCGTAGGCGGCACGTGAAAGTCAAAGCCGTCCAACAGGTTGCGAATGAATATGGTTTAGAGCAGAGGCGCAGTAACTGTTCCTTGCTGTATACTATTCCAGACCTTAAAATCGCTCATCGTCATCAGATTCTAACAGTTCCAAGAAACGCATTTCTACATAACCTATTGCACATCATGGAGAAAAGGTGTTTGGAAACTTGTCCTGAAGGAGTTTAAAAATTATTCTTCTAAACAAACCATTGTTGCGAATTCCGGCGTACAAGCATTCTCTCATTCGCAACTTCAAAATGCCGCCGTAACATCTCCACCTTCTTTTGGGGACATATACCCTTTTCCTTGGTATATTTATTTATTTTAATTAACATTTAACGATTTCCTTATAGTTCTTATTCCCCCATCATTTCAATCCTACCCTCTTACCCTCTCTTTAATTACAAAAAATAATAATGTAACAATAATCTTAACTTTCCCACTAACAACACTCCATTCATTACTTCCCATTAACAAAATTTCATTCGATACATTTTCCCTAATAAAACCTAATTCCTTCCTTCATACTGACTAATTTTATTCATTAGCTCCCACTAACAAATTTGATTTTCCATACTACATAACTCATTCACGTTTCCCTAATAATAAATTTCATCTCAATGCCCATTAAGAAAGGTGCATAGTTGAAGTTGCTAGTTCAATGAATGGGAAACCAACAGAAGATGGCTCCATTGGTAGCGTCATGGATTCTCGACCGGGGGTCCACTTGGTTCAAGTTCCCTGAGCGCAGGAAAACACTCTTTTTGGAATATCGCGAAAAAGCAATTGCTTCCGTTTGTATATGACGACTTGCATCTAACCAAACGCTATATATGCAAAATGGAAATTGTTGCGATTGCCGATATGGAAAAGATGTGTGGATAGCGGAATCGAAGTGTAATAAACTTCGATTACGTTACCCAGCAGTTGAACTGTGGGATAGATGGATTTTGCATTGTGAAGTGCATGAATTTTTTGATGAAAAGGTGAAAGACGAGTATCGCATGAATTTTCTGAAAAAGTATCAGGACGATACGATTTGTGAATGATTTTAGTGATTGAAACGATTGTGAACAATTCAAACTAAGGTGTTTAAGGAACAAATGGTGCAAAGTGAAATTTTTTCCGTACCGCCTGGAAACTATTTCGGCAAAAGAAGTTTTTTTAGTGAATATTTTCAAAATTGGGACCATATTTATGTAACACACTATCAAGGGCGTCAGTTTTTATAGCTGTTATATATCTTTCATAAAATAACGAGAAAAATTGCGTAGCTCATTTGTTGCACTACGGCATTCAAAAAAAACTGAATTCTTAAGCATTTACTTATCAATAACGGTAATCTGGGAACGTGGAATCAGTGTTTTATCAACCTAAATTTCCAAAAAAAAAAAAACGTTTTAATCACATAAGTGGCCGTCATTTTTTTCATTTTATTAAATTTAATTCATATTCTGGAATTTTTATAGCAATTTTTTCTGTGTAACCCCTTGCAGTTGCAGAGCGCTCTGAAGCTTCAAAAGAAAACGTGAGTAATAATTTTTTTTCTGATTTATCTGCGTGGAATTGCATTTTTTCCTCTTCTGACGATTTTTAGGGTTTTGTAAAATAATTTTACAAAACCCTTCTAAAATCGCGTCCTGTCTGTCCGTCTGTTCGTCTGTCTGTCTGTCCGTCCGTCCGTCCGTCCGTGTGTCACAGCAGTTTTTCTCGGAAACTACTTAAGCTAGAAGCATCAAATTTTGTATGTAGGTGTAAAGTGGTGATCTCTTCAAAGTTCAGCTACTAAAAATCTTTATAAGGTATTTAGGGGGGTCTCCCCATGTAAGGGAGTGACCCCCCGAAAAAAAAATTTCATTGAAGGTAGCCGATATGGGTATCAAATGAAAGGTCTTGATGAGAACTTTTCAAAACAGGTCTTAGTTTGGCAAAGTTTGCTTCGAGGGGTGCACAGGGAGGGGAAATACACGAAAAATTTGTCCCCCCCCCTCGCGATTGGACACCTTCCATCCGAAAAATCTGAAAAAAATCAAGAATGTAGGCCTTGATAAGTACAACAACAACAAATACGTGAGAAGTCGCAATTCACTCAACTTTGTTAGTAATAGTATAATTTATCGATTTTATGTTTTCTTGAATAAAATCTTAACGGTACCTTTCAATTCAATGAAATTCAGCACACAGATGTCTATTTATAAGATTGATTAACTCTGCAAGTTTCATAAAGATTGCATCATATTTAGCGAAGTTATAGCGGTTTGAATTTTCCTGTATTACTATGGAACAACATGCGCTTTTTACCGACTCAGACACTACAGTTTTGCTATGATTTGTATGAAAATTTCAGGAATGATAGGTGTCATGAATAACTTTGAGAATCAGTTCAACTAGTGGTATCAGTAATCGTAAAACAAAATAGTAGCTGTTTTAAATGCGAAGATTGAATGATTTTGAGTTATTTTTTCCCAACTTCAACGTTTAAGGCACATGCTTTGAACACTTGATTCAATTTAATGAATGACTGAAGTTGAGTACCTACAATTAATACTCATAAGTGAAACAAGTCAAGGAGGCGGGAGGGAGCTTCTAACAAAAGGGCTTTGTAACAACTCTAGGATTCGGAAAAATTGCTATTAATCGATGATAACAGTACAGGAGAGTGGCCCCTGAAAAAAATTCATCAAACGTAGCCGATATGAGTATGAAATGAAAGTTTTCATGGGAGCTTTTCAAAACAGTTCTTAAACTGTCAGTTTTTGCTTCAGTGGCGGCACAGGGGGGAAATGCATGAAAAATGTGTTTCCTCCGTCGCAAATGGACATCTGAAATAATTATTAAGGGAGATATTTATGAGTATAACAATAAAAAAAACTCAGAAGTCTAGATTCTTTCAACTTTGTTAATAGTACATAGTATGATCTTCGAATTTCATAGTTTCTCCAATAAAATCGTCATTGACATGCTTCTTGACTTTATTCAATCTGGTGACTGCATTTTGAAAATTGAATACAAAACCCTTCTGACATGAGCGTAGGTCTGTTTACCCAACTTGTTATAAATTTTTTCTTGTTAATAAATTGTTTAGAACTGATTCCACCAAAGAGGCGGTCTAAATTAATTTACAGAATTTAATGTATGTTCATTTCAAATCATTATTCTTTTGTTCCATACTTGATTGAAGTGATATTGTTAGAGCACAATTAAAATTTTTAAATGAAGAAACGGCCATGAAACACTAATAATATTAGATTTTCATTTCTTAAAATGACCTCCCCCTTTCCCGTCCTTTTCCCTTCATGTTAGTTATGATATGTAATGTGGCTCAGCACGAGCAGAGGGTGTTCTGGAAGATCCACGACATGACTGAGCGCTAGCCGGCCGCAGTATGCCACCCCGTGTTATGCACCCTTCTGCTGAAACATAATATCTGCAACTGCGGTGATTTCCGCAGTTGTAACACCATATCGTCAGCTTTCTCCTTACCATCAATGAGACACGCTGCAACACATTCTCTATTATTTAGTTTCTAACAGATGTCCGAGGTTACTTTCATTATTGCATGTATTATCGAATGCCTGGCATGAAAACCAAACTGGCAATTCAGTAGCAACTCATATTTATCAATGTAGGCACATAATGCTGATTTCAGCATCACTTCAAACATCTTGCTGATATTAGCTAAACTTTTTAATTGGATCATTTCACCCTTTTCACATCAACTTAATGTAAATCTATACGACAAATTTGCTCTACATTTGAAGCTTATCTAACGTCGCGCGGATATCGATCACTCTTTCGGATGGCTCCGATAGCTTTTTAAATTACTTTTTACGGAATTGTTTGCAGCTACATATAAATGAATTGCATATATTGAATAATAATTTTTCTAAAAAATTATTAGAGAAGAAAAATGTTAGAAGAAGGTGGTTTCGACATGTAGAGCAAATTTGTCGTATAGATTTACATTAAGTTGATGTGAAAAGGGTGAAATGATCCAATTAAAAAGTTTAGCTAATACAAGTACTTATAAGAGAAATTTACCTTGAATATAACTTGCAGATACAAAAACATATTGAGTTTGCATAAGTAGAAAAATTAAAAATTAACTCCCTCATCTCTGAGCATGGTGGTCGCCATCACCGGTGTGTATCTTAGAGTGATGGCCTGAGGAGAATTAGTGCACACGTCGAAACCACCTTCTTCTAACATTTTTCTTCTCTAATAATTTTTCAGAAAAATTATTATTCAATATATGCAATTCATTTATATGTAGCTGCAAACAATTCCATAAAAAGTAATCTTGCTGATATTTCAACTAGTTATAACTTTAGTCCGCGTGGCTTAGTGGTTAGAGCACTAAGCCCGTAAGCCGAAGGTCTCTGGTTCAAGTTTCGTTGCCGTCAACGAGATTTAGTTCGAGTGGTTCTTCGGACGAACTATAAGCCTAATCAGTTATGATACGTGCTGGTTTGAAACAGAACGTATCGCAGCTGGGTGGACGTACACATGGCCAAAGCGTAATAATGATCATATTACCTTGTGGAGTGCCGATACATTAGATCAAGACAATGAGATACTCTAACTATCTCTAAGCAAAGTCCCGAAAGGGGCTCTAGGGTTACCAAGAAGATAACTTTATCAAGGTTTCAAACAAAGTGAAGTACATAAAGCATTCAAGAACACTTGAATAGGTTTTTAAAGTAAAGCTTTCCCCAAGTTTGATGCATCAGTTCATGGTTAGCGCTAGATTTACGAATCAATGCTGATTCTAAGCTCAATAGCTATGCAGACGTTTATTGGCTTTCGAAATTGTTTTTACGACTTGGAAAAACACGTTTATAATTTGGAAAAAAGTCATTATTTATTCAGCATGAATCCATATTGCCACTGCAAATCATGAAATAAAAAAAACGGACTTCAAAGCTCTCTAAAAAGGATGAAACAAATTTGTTGGGATCGGTGCCAAGTCAGTTGTCCCATTTTGAACAAGTGGGTGATGACAGCTTGTTAACCAATCGTAACTAAAATGGGCATAATCGGATCTGGTGCTGATTCCAAAAATTTCAATTGATCTATTTTTGGGCAGGTTGAAGTTGATTTTTAGGGTCTTGTAAAATAATATTACAAAACCCTACTAAAATCACCACCTGTCTGTTCCTCTGTCCGTCCGTGTGTCACAGCAATTTTTCTCGCAAACTACTTAAGCTAGAAATATCAAATTTTGTATGTAGGTGTAAATTAGGGCTCTCTTTAATGTTTAACTTCAAAACAAATTTATAATGTATTTAAGGGGGGTTTTCCCATATAGAGGAGTGAAACCAAAAAAAACCTTCAAAGGTAGCCAATATGGGTATCACATGAAAAGTCTTGATGAGGAATTTTCAAAACAGGTCTTAAAATAACATTTTTTGCTTTAAGGAGCGCACAGGGAGAGGAAATACATGAAAAATGTGCCCCTCCTCTCGCCATTGGATACCTGCGATCTGAAAAATCTGAAAAAATTTATGGAGGTAGTTGTTTATGAGTACAACAACAAAATTTACTCAACCTTGTTTATAATAGTATGATCTTCGAATTTCGCGTTTTCCCCAATAAAGTCGAAAAGGGACCCTCAAACTCAACGAAATTCGATTTTTAAGTAGTCTTACAAAAGGTCCTCATACTTTGTAAGTTTGATGAAAATCGAATGATATATACGGAAGCTATATCCATTTGAAATTTCCCCATTGACAACAACACGTGAGTTTGGTATTTTATGGACTTTCCATCGAATCAGACACTGCAGTTTTGATTTGATCTTCTTAAAATTTTCAAATAAGATTGATAACTTAAATTATTTTGGAAATTCATGATTTGAGTGATTTTTGTTTGTTTGCAACAAAATGGCGACCGTTAAAAATAGAGAAACAATGAATTTTCGTTTAAACGTGCACATCTCTTTGCCATGTTTCTTGACTTGATTCGTTGCTGGTAACTGCATTTCGGAGAACCTGGGTACAAAACCTTTCTGATATAGGCGTAGGTCTGTCTACCCAACTTGTTTCCTTTGAGTTTGTTCATTCTGAAAGTGTTGTTTTTCACTTATTTACTTTTAGATATTATAGTAGATTATTTAGGTACTGTTGTATTTATTTTGTATAGTTTTGCACAATGATCTGTTTTTAAATTTTGGATGGATGAATTTCCTGACCGCTTTGAATTTTCATTGAATATAACAAAATAACTTGAAGACATTGTGTTTCTATTGTAAAAACTTGAAAACGTTTAATTTGCCGATACACCATCAAGTAACTTCCGCTTTTGACTCCCATTTACAACTTCCCTAGACATCCTTTCGTCTCATATATAACTTAAGGAAAATAAATTACTTATTTTCTCAGCCTCCTTTTTCTTTCTTCGGAAAATCGAATTTATTTTAATTTTCCCCCATTGATGGCAAATGCATTTGCATACACAGGCAAGTTTTATTGTCTTACAACATCTGAGTGAAATTGGATTTTCTTCAGACTGTCCTTTTGTCTTCTTGATCGAAAGAATAAATTGATTTATCTGTGAAACGATAAAATGACGGTGTGCGACGGATGGTATGCCAACATTATATTGTAGATAGCACAAGCAAGAAGATTGAGTGTAGAGATAGTTGATGATGTAATTTATGCAGGATGAATGTGAATGGCATCAAGAATAATGGTCTTGTGAGGTATTTTCACTTTGATTGACTTTTTCGCTTTTCTTTCTCGTTCCAAATTGACTGAAGGTTTTAATGATTGATTTGGATTTTATTTTCAATT
>OZ017738.1:33550498-33610498 GCA_963969285.1 Odontomyia ornata | reverse complement strand
ATTATGGCACACCCCATTCATACAGAATATGTACTTAACGACGCGGACCAAAATTCATCCATCCACTTGTTCGTTTTCATTTCTCTGAAATATGCATGCATAAATACTGTGTGCGGCGCAAGAATGACGGCAATATGAAGATGGGAGAGACCTTCATGTTGGAGAATTTGCGATTTTCCACTGTGCAATGAAACAGGAAAACGATGGGATAGCGATGAACTTTTCGCAGTATACCCTCGGGTATTTTTAGTTCAACTTCGTTTACATGTTTTCCGGGAACCAATCTTACAAATTACTCAAACAATAAAAACGGCTCAGGGACCGATAGAACTAGAACAGAAAGGATCATCGGTTTTCTATTCACTGTAAGCTACAAGCTTCATATTAAAAGCATGCATGACACTATCGTTTTCCTTGCGGGACACCAGCATATCTTTTTTAAGGATATTCTGTTCACATGTTAGCTGACATGTAACCAGCAAATATGTCACATAAGCAAAAGAGTCCTTCGAATGAAGAATCTCATCAGATCAAGAGATATAAAAAGGAAATGTTCGTACAAGCTACCACCCGTCGTTTTCTGCATGTTCCTCGTTATTATGCAAGTGCATTCGAATAGGTAAACATTGCTCTTAAGAGCATTACCGCGAATGATTTCTTCAACGATGTTATTGTTAAACATTCGAGGTTGCTCTGCGCTTTCATTCTTTATATCAAAAGTGAAAGAATGACGTTCAGATATTGAAACATTTCCCGATACAGAGTAATATTAATGAAGGAAGTTCACGTGGAATCGAGAATTCAAGCTTGGTTTTGATCTGCTTGATTCGAACCCTATAAACAAGTGAACGAATGAATAGGCTTGAACATCCGGGACTATAGCGCTTAAGATGTTCATACCAGAGCGAATGCTTATTTCACACCTTTTGAACTGCTTTCTGCGCTGAAAGGCCCAAAGGGATGTTAAGGCAATAAGATAATTTGAAGTAACATGACATGTATGATTTTTTTATTTCGCGAACACAAAATAATTCTGAAAGTTCATTCTCTACATAACATATTACAACTTCGCCAGTCAAAGGTTCCTCTCATGTTATGACGTCGTATTACTACACTTTGACGTACGAGTAGTATTCCGAATTGGGGTCATTCTTGTACATCAATACGAACTTAAATGTATTAATGTTGATACGCATTCATAACAAGCAAATAGACAAATCTTATGTGCAAGCATTCGTACAACCAATTAATTTTAGACGTCTGCCATGCCATATACTCATGTTTGTTGATATTCTCCACGCTTATATACGCACTCTTGCGTCTCTCAGCCTGACCTTATATTGAAAGTGAAACATTGTTCGGGTCAGTGTACCTAAACTTGTATTATTAATCGTTGATAACCGTAAATAGGTCTATGCCAATCAACATGTGTACAGTGAATGTTCTACGGAAGTCAGGGGTGGTAATAGGTCGTATACTATATTGTATGTAGAACCAGGATGAGTATGAGTTAGGCAATGTACTCGTATGTAGATACAAATAGTCATGCAGAAATACTCATATGTATGTTCGACTGCCTGTATTAATATTGAAAAGGATCAGCATTGCCAGTCAATTGCATCCGACCCTGCAATAACGAAATGCGTTCGTGCGTACATACTCAACTCACATTTATGGAATAAAGGTACACTATATAAACAATAGCATTGAAAACCACATTCCTGTATTGTGGTGTATCTCGACATTATTGCATTATAGTGCATGGTCCTACTGTTAAGCTATTAAGTTTTAAAGAAAATAATTTAAACCTTACTATTATGACTACAAATTTCAAATATTGATTTACAATCATTTTTTTCCTCATTACAGAGAGTTTTACTATATTCAAATGGAAAAATATGCACGCCAAGCAATAACGGAAGGCGTTAAAAATGCTGATGATCTTCACGTTAATATTGATAGTGAGCTGTATCGTGTGCTGAACTTACATTATAACCGGAACAACCACATTGAGGTATGCAGAAATCAGGTGGGCTATATTTCTAGTAGACGAAACAAAGAAACTATAAATATTTGAAGTATTTTATTTGGTTAAAATAAGAAAGGCATTGAAGAAATGTGTAAATCAAGAAAAAATATTCATCTGTCCGTGTGTCATGAGTTCTAACTAATTTTTTTTGATTAGGCTAATATTTTTTGAATAGGCTCTAAGCAGTTTGTTTTTCTAAACTATCTACAATTCTATTAAAACATTTATTTAAAATGATGTTTGTAAATAGTCTACATACAAGTATAAGTTAAGAAAATCTAGATTTCATCAAACCGTTACAGGTATGAGCCGGAGCCGGATGGTGGAACAACACTTTTTCTTGGCCAAATGGGGCCTTTTTCTGCAATTTGACGTTGAATCGGCCCAAAAATTCAACACCTTTCCTGCCGATATGACAGTCTTTGACTTCTTCGGAGCACGTACCTTTGGTAAAGTCCACTGTTTTGACTGCTCCTTGGTCTCTGGTGTGTACTAGTGAAGCCATAGTTCGTCGGTGGTCACGAAACGATGCAGAAACTCCTACGAATTGTGCTTAAACAGCGTCCAACACTGCTCTGAAGTGGTCTCACGGTTGTGTTTGTTGTCCGTGGTGAGCAAACACGGCACCCATCGTACCGAACGTTTGCTGATGCCCAAAATTTAATGAAGGATATTACCCACGCGGTCTTTTGAGATGCCCACTGTCTCAGCTATCTCGCGCACCCTCAATCGGCGGTCTGTGAATGCGAGCTCGTGGATTTTTGTCACGTTATCCTCCGTGGTTTGTCACGTTATTCTCCCACACACGGTCAAAACAAAACTACGAGTTTGATTTTGCTGAAATTTTGACGGTAGCCGTCTACAACAATGTACTACACGATCTTGCGATAGTGGTGCCATCGGGTGATGAGGCTAAGTACTTATCGGACCGCCCTCGTATTTTCATTTATTTTTCATTCGAAAATCTTATCTACAATGCCTTGTAGTGTTAATTTGAGCTCTTTAGTTACAGTAGTAATTTTTCCCCATGATTTGAATGATCAGTTATGCAGTCAGATTATTTTTCTCTACTTGTCTAGCCTCCTTCAAGCTTATTTTCGCTTATTAATCACTCAGAAAATGCAACACCAGCACTATAAACCACCAAATGGCGCAATGAAATAATAATATTATTCCATGTTATTAAACTTATACTCGTAGACAGTGTAGGATAAACTTCGCATGTCAATCAAATTTTACTACCTTATTAAGCCACATGGCTAAAGGTGTTTTACTTTACTTTTTTAGATCTCGTTCAAAACAAACTTTCGTATGAGATTTCGTCACAATATAATCAAAACGCGTAATCTTAGGTATTTGAAGGGCATCGATAAGCTAAGCTTCCCATTTTATTCAAATTAATGATGCGGATTATCAACTCACCTACTTTGCTTGTTTAGTTTTCGTTTAAAACTGGTTTTTCTATAGAACCGCTAAATCGTAAGACCTTCAAGGTCACCAGGTGAATGAATATAACTTTATTAAATGTAACTTAATTCTTATGTAGCAAGGATATTCTTTAACAACCAACTATGGAGTAGGTTTTAATAAAATTAAGGTCAACTTTGCAGTTGCAATTGTACTTTTAAGGTATATGATACCCTAGTTCATGTCATAGATACTTTCGAGTTTTTATATTCCATAATTGTCGAATCATAAAGGGGGATAGCTTTTTCGTGTCTTTTCCTTTCTCTTATACACCTTGATATCGATAATTAGGTTTAAAGTCTTGATACAGAGTAACCTTGTCAAGCCCTTTAATATGATACCCTAATCAATGAAATAGGATCAGGGATTGATGGTTTTAGCTTCTGTATTTTCCAGATCATTTTGCTTCCAGGATTAAAATTTAGTAATATATTTTAGTCAATCCTGATTTCACGTGCACAGAAAGCATCAGTCTACTTTTTTTAAACCAAACAACTTGGATGGACAAACTTAAATCTACTGTTAGAGTCGTCGGAGAAAATCAGTAGGAATTTAAAATCCGAAAACCGCAATACGTGGTCTATCGGACTCAAATTGGGAAGATTGGAACCCTGGCCAACTGGCTGAGTACTCTTTTTTCAGTATATATCGTCACCTGGACGCTGCAGTGTTGCTCTAGAGCAGTACAGCTCCGTGTTTGTAACCTAGCTTTATTTAAATGTGTAAAATCAAATTTTGCCTTTGGATGATGCATGTGTGTGATAGTGTAAAATTTAACCACTGAAAACATGTTACATTTAACAGTTGCCTAAAAGTGTTCCAAACTCAGCCTTATATTGTAGTTTCCCAAACTTGGCATAAAAGCAGCCTAACCAAGGCTCAAACCTGGCCCAAAAAAATATTTATTTCGTACAAATGTATCTGATGTACAAAATGAGATATACGAGTATTTATAATAGGTTTGATCGTACATCAATTTTGTATCCTCAAAGTGAATCGGGAAACAAAGTTTTTGTTCATCAGGAATAATTGAATTGAAAAGACAGTAATAATTGATAATTGCTGAGTTCAAAATACTAACATGATAATTTTAATATATTTTTCTACATTCTCCTTTTACCAAATAACCCCAAAATCCACACCTAAAAACCTCTCCGATTTCCATGCAAACTATTAATATCTTGAAGTTTGTAAAGTACGCATAAGAAGGCATTTTTCTCAGTGCACAATACCATCTGACGAGGACCAACTACCACTTGAGACAAAACCAAATGATTTTATTACACTCGCAGTTTTACGAAAACCAATTAGGTTCTATTTGGGCAAGTTTATTTGCGTCTCTTCATATGATAATTGTTCCTATTTCGAGCCAATTTTCGGCATTTTTAGGTCATGTAGGTTATGCTGTTGAAAAAAGAAAATGATATACTTTTAGACCGATTTTGAGCGAAGTTTAGGCCAATATCGCTTATACACCCCCCATTTATTATTTTTGGGCCTCGTTTTAGACCGATTTTGTTTTAGTTTTTTGCTCATGCTCGGGTACGCACTTTGGAGGGAAAATATCAGGTGATAATGGAGTATGGTTTAGAAAAACTGCTGCCGATGCAATCAACTTCGCGTCAAATGATGGCTTTATGCTACAAACCCAGCGTATTTTAAATACAAACAAGTTGGGTAGACAGAAATAGGCTCATATCAAAAGGATTTTGTACTCGGCCTGCGATATGCAGACATCAATAATGGATAAACCACCGAAAAACTTTAACGATATCTACAAGAAAATATACTCGCTTTAAAAAAAACTACTGTTACTCCATTCTAACCTGCCTCCATATTGTTGCAATATCACTAACAACCATCGACTAAATGAAATCTTTAAGATGTTTTTGTTAATCATTTTATCTGCGAATTAGTAGAAGATCCAATTAAAAGTGTAGTGTCTAGTTCGATGTAAAGCCCGAATGGTAGAAAAAACGTACATTTTTTTTGTATTAGAACTTTCAAATGGGTATTACTTCCGTAAATGCGATTTAACTTTATTGAAACTTCTAGAGTACAAGGAACTTTCCTTGGACTACTTAAATTTAGGGGTACCCATATGAATTCACTGGGAAAAATGCTATATTTACAAACTCTACTATTATTAACAAAGTTGAGTTAATTTCAACTTCTAAGGTATTTGTAATTGTTGTACTCATAAGAACTTACCAGCATGATTTTGTCACCTTTCAATTGTACGTTTTCCTCAAGAGTTAACACTCTGTACTTTCAATGCTGAAGTTGAGGAAAAATGGCACAAATTTGCTCATTATTCTCATTTTTCATACGTCAAGTGTGCTCGAGCCCCAACTTTTTTTTGCATCAAAACATGGTTAATTTGATTTTGTGTGTTGCCATCCGGTGATACCCAGGCCATTTTATGAATGGGGTGAAGTGGGAAGCAAGTCGAACGTATGACTAGATTTCTGCTACATGCTAAGTCAATCAGGCGCTGGCCGTAGTCATTTGTTTCATCGTATAGGCTATATCCTCCAGTCGTTCCCCAATGAGATATCTCATTGCTAACATTAGCGCTGAAATCACTTTAAATTATTTTTGTGTCGTTTGAAGGCAATAAGTCTACTAGTCTTTCCAGGTGATTGTAGAATGATTCCTTTGTTTCTTCGTTCTTTTTTTAGGTCGAGGCGTGAGCATTTATCAGCCACATTTTGAAGAATTTCGCATTTATACGGATCGCACACAACCGTTCATTGACTGCCTTAAAATCAATAACGTGCGATTTGAACTCCCTATCCACAATAAAGGCCACTCCAAATTCTCGTTTTCCAGTAGGCTTCCCACTTTTGAATATTGTGTGCGATCTCATGGCTTAAATATCATTTCCAGTCCAATTCGTTTCCTGGATTGCCAGTATTTTTAATTTATATTGACTGGCCTGTTGTAAAAGGTCCTTAACAGCGCCTGGGCAATTGAGTGATCTGACATTCCAGGATCCAATGCCATAGTCCTTTTTTCGTTTGCGCGATCGTTACCATGACTCCAATCCATCCCGAGGCCCTTCTGCAGGTTTCGAAACATTGTAGGGTTTTCCAGGGACGGGGAGTTAGCCCGTCATCCAACCTTCACTCCGGTGGCATGGTTTTTACTTCGATTCGGTTATCAGGCGCGGAAGACTCGCCTTCACCCTCTTACGTCCCCACAAAGGTGTAAATATGATTTAGTAGCAGAGCTGTAGATGTTTTCACAGTTATTATCATTTCTCGGCATTTAATGTCCCATTGTTGGGGAACCATTAAACCCAATGTGCGACCCCGAGAATATTTCCGTGGGATTTAGGGTGAGGAATCATGGAAGCTTTGCGTTGGGGAAACAAGGGGTTCCCTCCTTCTTTTTCAAACTGGCTTGCGACCGTTTACGGCGGAATTCCAGGAATTATACTTATCCTTATATTTCATAGATTCAAATTAAATAAAGAAACAAGTATATAATTTTAAGGATAACCAAAGTTGATTTGTCTAAAACATTTCTTACATTTTATTGCAGGTTCCACCAAATTTCCGATATGTGGTTGAACAAACATTACGTGAGTTCTTCAGAGCTATACAAAGTGGTAAAGATGCCGAACAATCTTGGAAAAAGTCCATTTATAAGATAATATCGCGATTAGATGATCCTGTGCCGGAATATTTTAAATCACCAAACTTCTTGGAACAGTTGGAATAAAGTGATTTCGATTATTATCCGCAAGAATTAAAAAAAAAATTAATCATTTAGGAAAGAAAAAAATTTTAACAATGTGAAATATACAAAAAAGTAAAAAGTAAATGTTAAACAAAAGCAAAATCTAAAAATTAAGAATATAACAACTTTTGTGGTTCCTATAATGTAGTGTGCTTACGTCCAAAAAGCGACTGCAATAATCGACGATATACTCGCGTTTAGGCCTTCATTTCAAAAATTATTTTAAAAAATTAAGAATGAAAAAGTTAATACAAAATTCATATTTGCAAAACTAAAATTAAAATTGATTTCAAAAACTAACCTTCCAAAAACCGTTTAAAGCGATATGACAAATTCAAACGAAAATCGTCACGGAGAAACCAAAAAGGAAATTCTACAGCACCTTCAGAAAAAATTTATAAATCCACGCACACATTTTCATCACCAATTTACCAAAAATCAAATGCAATAGGATCATCAAAAGCCGCGACACAGGATATCACCACAAAATCTCTCAGCAGGAACAATGATTCCTGCGCGAACGCAAGATAGCTAAAAAACAAACGGACTTCATGAAATAATCGTGTCAAGTGTAAACTGTATTGCAGCAACGCAGAAGCAGCAACATATGTTTTTGTTTCCATAAAAAATATTTAAAACAATAGTTGTTCCGAAAAATTCGAATTGAAATGAAATATTTATAATTTTTGCTGGAACTCCAATCGTCTTTGACGATTATGTATGTATTGTACTATGCTAAGAATTATTTGAAAAAATATTCATCCTTAGAATTAGCAAAAAAGGAACAAAATTTCCTAGTGAATATTCTTAACTGTTGAATTCTTGTTACTTTCAAAAGGGAAAGGTTGTATTGCGTTTGTAAATTGAATTCTTTTTTCATATGACAAAACATCCATGTATTACAGATTGCAAAAATATGTAGCCTAATTCAAAAGGAGGAGTTCAAACCGCTGGTGAACACTATTTGTGGAATCCCACTGTTGTAAATAATTACCGTCAAATCAACCAAAATTATCGCGACAATACGATTACTTTCCTCACAGCAAAATGTCTCTCATGAATTCTTATTTCACCTTTTTTTCTTATCACTGAAACACAAATTCTTAGCTGAAACCATGCCTAAGATTTGTAACGCTTAAGCGCAAAAATTAAAACCAAAAACTGTAAATAGTCTTGTCCGTCATTCATAGAAAATACGAAAAAGAATTAGAAAGTAAAATGTTAGAAATCTAATTTTTAATGTCAGGCGGTATTATATGAATATAATGTTTTAATATGGTATGGAAGAAGAAATAAAAATAATTTATACGAAGGAGTAATCAAACTTACATTAGGGGCTAAAATTGTGAAATTGTAAAAGTAGGATTTATCCATGGAACAGTGAAAGATTGATTTGAATTTCACTTTTTTTCTGTTAAGCCTTAGTTTATTTCTATCGTTTCTGAATTTAGTTTTAATCAATTGAACCAAAGGTCGTATCACATAATGAAATTTACTAGTCTTCATATAGTTTACGGTCTTCGCACAAAAAAAATAAAATATTTAAAATCAAATGGAGTTGGATGAATTAAGAAAACTATAAGGATTTGGTAAAAATGGGACCGTATTCTATTCTTCGTATATACAATATGAAACACTGAATTAGCTATATTTAATTTCTGTATTTATATTTTTAATTATTAATTATATATAATTAAAGTGTTAATATATTTTTAATTTTCTAGATGAAAGAAGAATATTAAATAATTTAAAGCATTTCTTTGGGTTTTAATTCATTTCTTTTCTATTATGGTTTTATTTGTTTTTTGTATTATTTTGTTGCACCTAAAATAAGCAGGGTATGAATAAAAGCTCTGTTTAATGGGGCGAATGCAGAAAACTTCTCATTAACGAGCAGTTTGTAGTGTGAACATTACTCAACTGTACACGATATTATTCGCCAAGTGGAAATTCCCTGTTGAAACATATCTTTTTCGGTGCTCTTATGCCAGGCTTTGAACAGGGGGACTTTGCTTCGTATCATTTGGGCTTTTATTATTTTTTTTTTTTGGAAATTTTAATTTTGAAATCAAATCAATGCATCAGAAGGAAACGGCGTGGTTGATCGTTCAGATAAATAGAATTAAAAATCAAAAAGTTGGAATTTGATGTAAGAATATTTAAAAGGAAATAAATTCAAACAAGATACGCGGGAGTATCTTCAATGTAATGAATAATGAGAGTTATCTAGTAGCCAATGAAATAAGATTCGCTAAAAGCATTTATTATTCTACAAGTTCATTAATATCAAACTAATAAGATCTTACGCGTATATGAAATTCATAATCGTGGAAAAATAAAATGTGCTAATAATTTTAATGTTTTTGAAAATGTACAAATGATTAAAAATTAAACGTAATAAATTTTTAGTGTTTGATCTTCTTGGTAAATACTTAAATTTCTAATAACCTAATTGTTTTGTAAACTGTTTATTTAATAGTGGTTTTTATAAAAAATGATGAAAAATTAACAATAAAATATTTTATATGCCTTCAAAATTAAACGACAATGTAACTGAATTTGTGATAATTAATTGGTATTATACGATTCAACTTAATTTCCATTTATCAGTTCAAAATCAGGCCGTGGTGAATGGTCAGAAAGTTGAAAGGTATAAAGTCAGTCAAAATTTTTAAGAAATAGAAAGAAATATAATTTTGGAGTTAAACAAGGAAGAAGATTTAAAAGAAAGAAATAGATATGAAATATGATTTTGGTGTCTTTGGGCATAAACAATTTATTAATAAATTTGATTTGGTCTTGATTTGTCTACTTTTGAGTATAGTTAAAATATTTTTACTAGAAATATTTGGCTGAATTATCTAGTTCAAAATTAGTTTAAAGCCCTTAGTTAGATTTTCTTGTAAAAATAAACATAAAACATGTAAAAAATCAATTTGTATGTTTGTAAATTTGATAAGGAGCATTATATATACAAAAATATGAATAGTGACATATACACATAAATAATTCAATGTGCAATTTTTCATTCTCTAAGATATAATTGTTTTTAAAAATTTGGAAATGAATTGCAAGCAGTTAATATTCGTATTACCGCAATATTCCATTGAGTGCAATCGCTTCAAAGCCAAATATGTTCAATATAACGATTTTTTGATGACCTTAACCACAATAACATAAATATGCATAATTTGATAGGGTTTAAAAAAAAAATAAGTTAAAATATAAATAAACTTTTAAATGCAAGTGGAATTTTCTTTAATTTACAATTTGGATACAACTTTGTTTCAAAATTTTTATCTTATTATTTGATTACACTAGGATCCTAATATTGATATCCATTGTTTAGCGCGAAATTTCAATTTTAATTTCTATTTAGATTATACTACTTAGGGTGTCATGCTTGATTTCAGTAGTACAATCGTGCAAAAATTATTCGAGTTGAATTTGAATTTCAAACTGAATTTTTCAAGGTTTTATCTGTGCTTTTGAACTTCTTAGTATTTCGTTTAGGGATTCAACAGACTTTTTTCCTACTTAATTGGTTCCTAATTGGGTGAACTAAGTTGTCATTGTATGCACTTCAAATTTGTGAGTATTTAAAAACTTTACTTTTAAAGCGAGAAAATTCCATTTAACCAGAACACTAGCATACACTTAAAATGGACTCCTTATTTTTCTTATACAATAAGATGTCATTCGCAATTGCATGCTAATGATATAAACCTACAATAGTGTATATGTCCCGTTTCAATTCGATTTAGTGACAGACGCATCTAATAACTTAAAATATGATAAATGATTCACAACGAATGCGAAGTTTTAGCGGATATTTTCCCCTTGCACTTACATACGTTTAGCAAACAAAATAAATCTTTCTTTTCTCAACATCACAAAGTTCGGGCACGAAATTTCTCAGAGCAATAGAACCAACCACAAGAATTATTTAATTGATTTAATGGGGAAAATATCTCCTGAGCAAAAATGTTCACGCAATTCCAATGAAACTCAAACTCGTATTACAAGCCCTGAATTACAGAAATTACAGAAAAACAAATAAAAAATTTGAAATTATTTCGAACGATATTTAAAAAAACTCGTCGAAATTGTATTGTTACCTTCTTATAACAAAACAATATTCATAATCCTTCGGGACAGCAATAGCCCAGTGTATTTAAATCTATCTGAACTCCAAGCAATCTTACAAATAAATATTCTCAATTCAAGCCAACCAGCGATGCAGTTTACACATAGTGAAACAGATCTCAAAACAATAACACAGAATAAGGTTAATAGTATATATAATTATTCAACCGAACCACCTAGTACGAAACGATTGAAACAAACTACCAGCTACTTCTCAACAATTACAAACTCAATAGACCAACAATCAAGCCAAGCAATAGACCAATTGGGAAATCCTTAGCATCACTCGATTCCAAAAATGATTTGATTCTTTAATGGAAATCAGAATCGATATAATGTTAGCAGTTTGATAAGAATAAAACATTACAAACATGATAGTTAAAAAACCAGCTATCCCTAACATTCCAACGGGGGATGAACAAAACATGGAAATATGGCTCAATCATTAATCCGCGAAACGTTACAAGCAGCATAAATTATGGAAGTTTTCCATCTAAAGTCATTCTTATAAATACTACATACGAATATAGCAATTAATATACATATACACATTTTAAATAATACCAATTGTAGAGGTGTCGAAAATGAAATAAAACGAAAAAAGCAAGATCACTCTAAAAACAGCATTTAAAAAACTAAAAAATCACATTTGAAACTGGCCAATCATTTCATTATTTCATAAATGCATATAAGCATATTCGAGATCAATAAATCCGCACTCGTCAATAGCAAAAAAATAAGTGCATAATTAGATTATTGCCGCACAACATCTGGCGAATATATATCACGTGATAAGGAGTACAAGAAATAGAAAATATTTCGAATTTCACATTTTGGCGGAATGTTTCGACCTAAGAAATTCTCTTTGAGCATCTAAAGCAGCCAAACTACAATTTCAAAATTTTCAAATAAAACGAAAAAATGATAACAGATTATATGAACAAGTTAAGTTAGTTACAACATCCTTATTTTATAAATCTGATCACAAAATGAATAAGAAGAAAATACATATAGGAAACAAATCGCTTTTACAATGAATCAATTAATTTCTTTAACCACAATCAATTATTACACAAGATTTTTATCACTTATTTGTATCCCTTGCCGAGTATTTAGTTACAATAGTCGCGACAAATGTCGCACCGGGTTTAAGTTCCACTCACATATTTGATGGACCAAAATCAATTTTTTGATGCGTTGAGATTTTACCATCCTAAGTTACATCGTCCTTAACCGCCAGTCAAAATTACAATAGAAGAAAAAGCAGTTTTGTCTTTCCAAATTCAAAATTTGTTGATATATATTGATGAATTAAAACAACGCGAACGCGGACACAGAGCATAAAAGCAGCAGTTCTGTTCCCCTGAAGTCTATGATGAAGAAAAAATCATAACCAAGACGGAGAAGTTCGTTCTCGAATAAAAATTAAATTAAATCGCAGAAATAAATGCAACTCAATTCAAACTCAAGATAAATAAACACAGTATTTATAACCACTTCTAACTTTTTGTTGAAATTGCAATAGATACGGAAAACACTTCGATATTTACTACCCACGTCCGTAAATCATCGAATGTTTTAATGACAATATCAATCACATTTAACAATTTTCGTTGAGGTCTCTTAGCCACTACAAACTGCAACAATTTCAGTTCTAAAATAAGTATAAATAAAAAAAACAATAATATACCAATTAAGTTGCAATAGTTGTGGCTGGTACTGAGGTTGGAAACATCCCGGTCCAGCCACGTAAAACCGGGATAATTTATAGTACAACGCCAATACCAAATATTTATAACTGTTTATATTTTTATACAAAAATACGAAAATAATAAAAACAAAGTGAAAAATATACGAAGAAATCTTTGTAGGTGATAAAGATCAAATTTTAAAAGCTATATAAAAAAGAAACAACAAAAAAGATGAAGCCACGTTCAGTGGTCTTCTGTATCCACAAGTGATAGATTCTTATTTACAGGTGATATTTTTAAGGTTGGAAAAGCTTAAGAAGTAAGTCTTGTTAATGAAGAGCTCACACACTAACACACAAAGGAACTATTGCTGTAAATCAGAATTTTGTAAAAAATGAAATCGAGAAGACAAGTCGAAAGGCATTAACAAAGTGAGACTTATTAAGATAGGGCGATCTTATCCGTACAATAAGTGATAAAAACTAAGAATAACTCAAACCCACGGTTGCTTCGCACACCCAACAGAGCAATCTTAATCAACCATTTTTCATTTGCTCAACTTTGTGACGGAACTGGTTTTTTTCGAAAGAGATGGCCAATAGTAACATTCAACAGGCAAGAGTTGCTCAAATTTTCAAGCACCCATGACACTACTACCACAGTTTTTTAAGGACAAAAGGTTGCTATATCATCAGCTTATAGAAAAATTAACAGGACAAATTTAAATCCGCAACTTATACTCCAAATTTCATGCTGAATCTTAATTTACTATTAAGCCGTCACCGCACAACAATCTGAATTTCACTCCGAATCCTCTGCAAAGTATTTGCAAAAAAATCCAAACTGAAAAGGGGGTTTTCACATTGATAATCCTGTCCTGAAGTTAGTCCCCAGGACCCTAAATCACCTTATTTCAAGATAGTAGATTCAAATAGCTACACCCGTATTTGCTGAGATTCGATCATCGCTTTTGAAAGTTCAAGTTCCTTCGCAACGTCGCGCAATCCTGAAAAATCAACAAATTTTAACAGAGACTGCATTATATGTGATCAGATATTATAATTATTATATTTGAAAAAAAATGTAAACTACTTAAATGTGAAATAGTTAATAATAACCACAGGCGGATAACTATAACGTATTAAACATTCTAACGCTGTAAAACACATAAGAAAGAAAGCAAAGAGAGATTTATATATTAGATAGAAAAAAACTTGAAACTTGCATCCGCCACCATCATTGTTCACTAAAACACACAAAAAAAACGGAGAAATATTTAAATAGAAAATAATGAAAAATATTGTAGGTTACGGTGGAAAATTTTAAATAAAATTTGAAATCATTGATTAAACAAGTAATTTGTAATGATTATAGTCTAATATTTTTTACAAAGAAATATAACCATATATATACACGAAAACATATATGTATAAAATACTTTACAATAGCGAATCTTGCAAATATTTTTCGTTTGCAAGAGCAATCAGGAATAATTTGTTGTTAAGCCAGATCATTTGCAATAGTTGAATGGTGTCCAACGACATCATTCAGGACCAAACCAGGGTGGGACTGGAGTCTGTTGTCAACCACAATATAAAACTTAAGCATGTATCGAAAATCATTTTTCAAACCACACATCAATCGCACAACAAACTCTTGTCCCCATATTAAGCAATTTTATTTACAACAACTTCAATACAACAGGTTTCATTTCACTTTTATCAGCAACAAATGTCTTTTCTTTTTCTGAAGGAGCAATAGCAAACGTACATAACATAAATAGGCGGAATTAGAAAAACAAACTCAATGAGCAGATTGTAATTTTTAATTAGATATATACAACAACTTAATGATTTCCATGATTATTTCGACAATAGTGCCAGAAATATTTTTATATATTTAACTACCAAACAGTAAGCGAATAAATCTTACCACAAATCCACATGAAGTTCTTAATATCAGATTCACTAAACCGCTTAAAAAAGAGAAAAAACTCGACGATCGAAATGTTTGGCCAGTTTCGAAATTTAATTTTGTACTAAAGGAAAAAAACAAATCCAATTATTTTCATTAATTCTAAAATCTTTAACATTGTAAAATATGTGTAAAGTTAGGCGTAAAATATATTATTAGTGGTTAGTCAGTATGAAGAACAATAGCTTGTAAGTTGAAACTCCATATAACCGAAATGTGAAAAGCCACATGAGAAGCTAAATCAACAGAACAATATTGATCCTACCTTCAGATATTCAAGTAAACTGAAAGGCAGAAAGCTGTAAAGGAAACCATAAGCAAGGTTAAAGCGATTGAGAACTAATGAAATCCCGCTTGCGAAAAAATACACCAAAAAAACGTAGATGAAATTCTGTACAGTTTGAAAGATCAACCAATCAGAAATCCAAATGAAGAAAAACGTATCTCAATACCAAGAAAATGTTCTTTTAAATGGAAAGCTTTCTCTATTGTGTAAGGTTATAGGAAGGCAGTTTTTTTCCAATCCTAATGAAAAGAAACTTCCTGACAAACCAAAAGCTGCATATTATACTCAAAATAAACAAATTCGAAATAATCAAACTAAAGAAAATATAATTTCCAATAATAAAATTAAAATGGCAAAAGCTTCCTTAAAACAAAACAAAAATTAATCAAAGATGATAAAAGCATCATCTTGAAAAATTACACATAGTCAAAATACCGTCTGTCTGATTTTAATGACTCTTTAAGAAAAGATAATCAACGGTCCTAGTTGATTATTTTGAACTTATTTTCACCTTTAGAATATCGATTTTGTACTTGCTCGACAAGGTTATTCTGCAAGATACGCCGCAAAATCAATGTCGTATTCCAAGTACCGAATCGACCATACTATTCTCCTTTAGACGGATGACGACAAATTGCAAATGATTTTGAGTTTCGCTCCTTCAATTGGAGTTCCAGCCTTCATTGAAATCGAACGAAATGTCATGATCACCACCACCAACTTCAAGCTATTGAAGCGAAAAATTTTGTTACCTCTTAAAACTTAAGCTTTTATTTTCCATTTGACCCTGCGGAACGTTTCATCGTAGTAAAATCCCACCAACTGGAATTGGTTTTTACCACGACGAATGCCGAAGTTCGAAACCACTTACTACAATAAAAACCAATAGATATAGTAAACTTACCCTTTTGAATGAGGAAAAACCAATGATCGACGCCTAGAGTCCTGACCAAGCAACGCCCGATCATTCTGGGCTAGTTTGCTTGTTCTCGACTACGAATTGGCGAGAACACTTCTCTCATTTCCCCATCGATTCATTTTTTATTTTATTTTTTTTTATTTTCGAACCATTTCTAGTCAACACAAGCAGAAAACACAAAGATTAAATATAGGATTCTTTTTGATTATTAAGATATATCAACTAACGCGCATTTGTATTTGTTCTTTCTTTATCTCATTGAAATGATCAAAACTGCAAAGCAACATAAAACGGATTTTCGTTGTACATATCAATCTCCAGGAATCAATGTTAATAGCATTTGACGGACATTCTTGCTTAATTTTGTTCGGAGACTTTTCATTTGCGAATCTTCAGTTTACACACATGCAACAAGCGGCTCTAAGAATAATAAATAACAACGGGAGTTCCAAAGCTGTGCGATTCTTTTGGAGAAGTCAAAATTGCCGAAATAAATTTTATTCGCATGCATCACGCCAGCTCTTCAAAAAATTCATCTAATCCTTTTTTTAAATATTCAGTAAAACTCGATAGTTATCGTAAGTTGGAAATACTGCCCAATAAAAAATTTTTTATAAAGTAATTCCATTTAACCAATTTCTCCAAACAAATTCTTCATTAGAATCGTACACGGCGGAACAAATTATTTTACTCTCATTTACAGGAGGAAACCAATTTTATTTTACAGATTTCGATAAAACTACATTATTTAATTTACATCTTTTAATTTTTGAATAAAAGTCAAAATCAAAGTTCTCGGCAATATTTCGGATTCCCGGTCTAAAAAAATATCACGAAAAAAGTACAAGCTTATTTGAAGCACCTTCGCGCCTTATCTTTAAGAGAAAAATTTAATATTGAAAAAAAGTAAAATAAAACGACGAAGAAACATTTTTGAGCATAAAGTGAAAATTGTGTGTAATTTTTACCAAAATCTGCCTTAAATTATATTTTCTTACACATCACGTACATTTCGGAAGTAAACGACTAAAATCATACTAGTGGGATGATTTGCTGTAATCACTAAATTTTTCCAACGGGAGGCGAACAACCTTCTAAAATTAATTTCAAATTTCGTTGTCTCAGCTATCTTAGCTGGTCCTATATAGTGAAATCATTTTACGAAACAAAAAATAATTTAGCAGCAAGTTACAAGGATCATAATTTTTGGAAATTATTCAACTTTTGTATGAAATATAACTTCCCAATCCAGATATAAGAAATAAAATCAAGGAATCATTTTCTAGTTGCTTCCTCCAGGTTTTTCCTAATACTTAGCCTCCTAAAAAAAAACTACTGTTAAAACAAACATCAAGAGAAGTGTGAAATATTGATTTCAATATATCACAACAATCCTGGCAAAATGCGTTTGCCCAATCTTGTTTTTATTCAGTTAGCTGCAGCAGTTCGCAATGACTAGAAACTACGAGTAAATGTAAATGGAGTATCATTTTTGTACAATACAAATGATAAATATATATATTTTAACGGTGCCATTGCATGAACATGCAGCACTGAAAATTTGTAGAATATCAACCCAAAGAAAAAGTAGCCCTTAAAAATCCTTTACATAACCAGTTAATGAGCTCAAAGCTCACGATACGCTATTTTCATTCCCTATAAATTGAACGAAAATTATTTACAAGATGACATTTATGTAGACTCCTTAATTGATTTACTGGTCCTACATTTGGAAAGTCTAAGCCATTGAGCGTTGCAAGCTCAGAAAAAAAATAAACAAAAAGCGAAAACTATTTGAGTTCCCTTCCTGCCACTACTGGAATTCCCCTCCCGAATTTCCTTAATCATTGCATCCACTGCTAATGTATTTCGATTCAATTCGGAGTCATAAATATTTAATGAACGAAAAATTAAAACAGATTTCCATATATACTGTAATAATTAAATAATAATGTGAATGGAGAAAGAAGCTGAAAACTATGAATAAAAATTTTAAGTATTAGTAGCGTAATCTAAAACGAAAGAGAAGAAAAATGAAAAAATACATCTGAAAATTGATGATTAAATTAAAGGAATCTAAAAAAATAAGTAAGCAAATGAGATTTTAAAAAATCTTTCCAAAGTGAGATGTAGTATATATACATGTATGCGAGTTGCTCGCGAGTTTTCATAGAAACACTTCGGTTGAGAGTAGTCGTTTCAACTTATAAGCCCTTTCGTTAGTTGTATAAGTTGATAGCTGGTTCTAAGTTAATTACGAAGATTCAAAACAACTGTCCTCGATATGTATATTTTACAGGATACACATTTTAAGTGTGTGATGTTGGCATATTGTTATTTTGAGTGGTAATTTAATGCATTCTCATCTTTTTCAGGCAACAGAGTAGCAACGAGATCTATGTCTATTGAATGAATTTACTACGGTAAATTCAAATATTTAATTCTTTATTCAACTTATTTCTATAGCCTCTTTCGTGTAATACATAATTAACAAAAAAAAAATTTTTGATTCGAATTATTTGCTCCTTGTCTGCAGGTGTCAATTATATATTGGCATTTGAAGGCGGAAAAGACGTGATAAAAATGGGGCTTAGAGCTCTCCATCACTGGCTTTCCCGATTCACGATCAAATTTTCCCGATTCACGATCAAAATTTAGGGATGTGAGTTAAATAGTTAGTAATCATCGAACTAACCTTGCGAGTTTTAGAAACCCTATATTTTTTAGACGAGTAATGAAACGGACATTGTTTTAGCTTTACGGCTTTGCATAGGCTTGCAAGCAACCAAACAAATTTTCTGAGGCTATCCTAAGTGTGCTTCGAGTCCCAGAATCTGAAAAGTGAAGCACATTGCACATAAAAGAATATAAAGATTTCTACATTATGATCTGTAGGCTAAAATAAAGATATATCGGTTTAAAAAATATAGAACAACATTATATTCTCAATTATCCTGTAGTACTTCCATATAAGTTCAAAAAAGGTGCAGAATGGGGGTAAATTGCCTGAATTTCGGTTCAAATACATTTTGCTCTTCTCCTCTAAATCGGTTAATCTAATGGTCCGCACTCTAGATTTCTTTTGATAATTTATACGGAATAAAGCCCCGCAGCTCATCATGTTCTGATGTTTCATCTGCAAACCTACAGAATTGTCACTTGCCCGTCTCTTTGCATTGCCCTGCAACAAATCCTATAAAAATCCTGAGTATATTCTTTCCTATTTTCATATACGATTTAAATCGTTTCTCATCTGGGGCCTCAAGGACCGCTTTTGATGTTTTAAGCCCTGGATAACTTCTCTAGAGTTTGTTATGCTCCGTCACTTCTATTTCCTTCAGTTGTCTCCGCACTCGCACTGAAGGATTCAGGATCGACGAATGCCACCCTTGATCTTTCTGTCGCAAAGAGGCCTGCTTGTTCGATACCCACCGCTTTCGCGTGCCGTGACACCTTGTACAAAGTAGGCCTGCTCAGTTCATTGAACTTTGCATAACAATCTTGAGCTCCATTGGATATTAACGGTAATCTTTCTAACGCTTTAATAGCTGCTTGGCTATCAAACAAGATGAATATCGTTTTGTTCTTTGTCTATGTAGGATTGAAATTGCATAGACCTCCATCAAGAAGATGTTTGGCATCATTTATTGGGGTTTGTAATACAATCTTAGACTCGCCAGTATACCACTTGATTGCGTATATTTCTATGAGGTGTACATTGAATTTAGAGTTCCAACCCCCAAAAATCATCTCGATTAATTTTAATTTAATAAAGGTATATGACTTATTTTTGCTATTTGTCAAAATTATGGACGAATGGTTATCATTTTCTTGACTGCCAGGCAAAAGTTTTTTTAAACGTCATTTTTTACGTTATTCGCTAGATTATAAAAAATGAGTAAGCATTTGGCAAAAACACATGTTGTGCAGTACCTACAATGCACGCAATTGCTAAGATGCACATCAAATTTTTAAGCTAGGAGTGTGCTAAGAAAATGAAATTTTTAAATTTCGTTTAAAACATTTTTTTTTGAAAGAACTAATTCATTTACACCTGATTCAAATAAAAAACACACATCTTTCCTTGTTACACAAGTATAAGAAAATTTGTAAATTAGGTGCGCAACGTATTACTTAAATACCATAATAAAAACTTAACACTGCTCCTTTTACTTCCTTTATTAAATTAAAAATTCTGTCGGACATTTGTTCAATGAGGTTTTTCAACGACCTCTTGGGGAGTTCATTCCAACACCTAAACAATTCATTTCTAGGCTCTCAGACGGTATTGTACTTCCTTTGATTCGAATAAATTTGACGCGATTTTAGGCTCTAAACATTTTTAGCTTGTTTAAGTCCGGGTTTAAAGCCTGCTCTGCTCTGATCTGAAAACCAATTCTTTTTGGGGCTTAAAACGCGGACGGTAGCATTATCCTATTGGAAAATAAAATGTCGGTGTGTGACGTCGAGTATCTTGGTACATTCGTATTTTTCAGAGTTCATTTTTGTTGGAACAACACATAATTGGACTTTTCCCCAATAAGAAATGGCTGGCCAAATCATAAGGCTTCCACCGCTAAAGTTCCTGCTCATGTCAGATCGTGTCAATAATAGCTAAAACCATTGGTTTGTCCAATTTATATGTTCATTTGCGAATTCAAGAGGAGCCTGCTTATGCGTCACAGTCAATCGAGATGATTTCTTCTGTTTTTAGCGGTTTGTAAAATAATTTTACAAAACCCTACTAAAATCACGTCCTGTCTGTCCGTCCTTTCGTCCGTCCATGTGTCACAGCAATTTTCCTCGCAAACCATATAAGCTAGAAACACCAAATTGTCTATGTAGGTGGCGCCCTCTTCAAAGTTGGCGCCCTTTTCAAAGTTCAACTAAAAAGGTATTTAAGAGGGTCTCCCCATATAGGGGAGTGGACATGAAAAAAAAATTTCATCAACGGTAGCCGAAATAGGTATCAAATAAAAGGCCTTGATGAGAGCTGTTCAAAACAGTCTTAAACTGACATTTTTTGCTTCGAGGGGCCCACAGGGAGGGGAAATACACGAAAAATGTGTGTCCCCTCTCGCGATTGGACACCTGTTATCCGAAAAATCTGAAAAAATTATGGGAGCAGGTGTTTATGAGTTAAACAACAACAAATACCTCCGAAGTCGAAATTCCCTCAACTTTGTTAATAAAAGCATAATCTTTGAATATCACATTTTCCCCAATAAAATGCGATGAATGCCCTTAAACTCACCAAAATTTAAGTAGTCTTATAAAAGGTCCTGATACTCTGTAAGTTTGATAAAAATCAAATCATATTCACGGAAGTTATAGCCATTTAAAATTTCTCCAATTATAACAACAATAAAAACAATTTTGGTATTTTATGGACTTTCCATCGAATCAGTCAATGCAGCTTTGATTTTATCTTCTTAAAATTTTCAGATAAGATTGATAACATACATATTTTGGGAATTCATATTTTGAGTGATTTTTGTTTGTATACAAAATGGTGACCGTTGAAAATGGCGAAACCATGGATCTCCTTTTAAACGTGCACATTTCTTTAACATTTTTCTTAACTGGTGACTGCATTCCGTAAGTTGAGTACAAAACCCTTCTGACATGAACTTAGGTCTGTGTACCCAACTTGTTTTATAAGCAATATTTGACGATAAATGTAAAATCTGTCACCTTTTTTGACAGGTAAGTCTAACTTAAATACAACTTAGGATGGGCTCAGGCAATTTTTGTGGCTTCTTCTCTTAGTCCTATTCCCAAATGAAATCATTTAAGAGTACTTTTAAGAGTTAAGATCAGTTTGAAATTCTGAGCTCATCTAAGCGAATTGTGGCCACTGTATAATTTGAGATTTTCTACCACAAAATATTTTTCCTTCGTAATTAGTATTGGTTTCCACCCCGATTTTTTTAGGTAGGCCCACGCCTACTTTGTGAGGCTCGCTTCCGTTTTTTTGACTCCCATAGTTCAACTCCGTATTTCTTGACATTTTTCCATCTAAAGTTATATGAATTAAAATGTAAAACAATTTTCTTTTAAACAACTACGCATATGCTGGTTTTATTAAAATTTTGATATTCTGCTCCCCAGCTTATTCTTATCGAACTTCTACAAAGTTATTATGTACTCTTGATTGTTCCAGGTGAGGCAAAATAACTTAAAATATGTAACTAATTATGTGAAGAGATAAATAACATTCATCCAAAAGTTAAGCTCACGAGAATGTTTGATAAATTAAGTCCTGCATAATTTAAAATAAACAGCGTTATAAAATCAGAAGCAGTCTATAATAAATTTTGTACAGTTATAGTTTATCTACAGAGTCTTCTACCCCAATAGCATTTTGGGATGGAGGGCTTTTTATTCTGGTGTTTATGTATTGAAAATTTTGGTATTTTCCCAAACTCACACTCTTGTTGGTCAACCGATTAGCTTTTACGTAAAGTCTGGGATTATTGAGAGTCTTTGCTTTTTCCAGGCTTGTTGCCTCCTTCTTAGGGATTTATTGATGTTTTAAGGAAACTTACAGGGACTCGGTGTCCTGATCGGAGTTGCTACTTTTTTGTCTTGTTTTAACTGTTTGATTTATTCTGCCATTTCTTCAATTATTTTTTAACAATTTTTAAGGCCATATTTATTATCTTTGATGAAACTCCGCTTTGCCGGTGTGCCATAGAATGCATGTCAATTTTTCGTCAATTTGGCTTTTAGTAATTCACATATGAAGACGTCTTCTTTTAAAAAATAAACTAGTTGATGGATCGAGAAGTACCATTATCAAATGTTACAATGAAACTTATGCTTAAAGTTTTTATCATTTTAGTGGATTAACAAATTTCAATATATATTTTAAATTTGAAAACCTCATGTGTGAACAAGAGGCTATCGAGTTTCTGCTTATAATACTTAGTCCTTCATTGTAGTTTGGCGGGAACGGAGTTGGCACAATTTAGCACCTTAGCTCCTTCATTTCTATGAGTACTTCAATACCCAGCTACAAACCTTCCACCGTCTCAATTCTCAGGTCCTTGTAAATGCCAGTATTTCTAACACATGGAATTCCTAATACTTTTCTAATAATTCTACTTTGGAAAGACCGGTGCGCTTTTTTGTTTGTTTTTGTCAATTGGTAGAAGGCCAAACTACTACAGAATAGCGTAGGTTATATAATTTCGTTGTAAATGAGAACGTATTTGTTGGGCCATGCCTTTTGGATTTAATGAAAGGGTATACTACAGAGGAGAGGAATCTTATTCAGTGGCGTCGTTTATTTAGTATATGTTGCCCCCACCAAAGTTTATTGTCAAATGTAATTCCAATGCATTTAGCACATGGCGTTAAGCCTGCTGATTTGTTGTCAATTATGAGCGTCTATTGAGTTTGTTGTTTTTTTCCTAGTAATAAATAGTGCCTGTATTTTTTCAGGATTAATCTTAATTTTCCATTTACACAAGTATCCCATTAAAAAATTTATTGAACACTGCAACTTTGAAGTCTGTAGTAACTATATTGTAAAAGACAGGAGAGATGAGTTATCCTTGAGGGAGTTCATCTCCAATTGGTCTTAGGCTTGAGAGTTGTTTGTCAATTTTGACAAGATATGCTGTCTTCCAAAAAGGAGCCAATAATTTGAGTGAGCTGCGGTGGCATATTGAATCGATGCATGTTGAACATTCGTCGTGCATGACAGAACTAGACCTGTTGAATTCAAGCAATTTAAGCCTTTTGTGATGTGTTAGACCACTCTAATTAACTCAAGCTCAGTTGCGTGCAAAACTCTGAAGACAATTGTTCGTCGGGAATTATATGTTTTTCAGATAAAACCACTGTAGACTTATGTCTCCTCAATATAATGCTTAGTTTAGCTGACCTTATTTTAAATCAATTACCATCAAAGCGCTTGTGCATTATCAACTATCCATAAAATTTATATGTGCATTATACTTCATTTTCATTAATTCACTACAATGTACCAATGAGGATAACAATCGTATTCGACAAAGAGTGATAAGAATGTTTGAAACGTTAAGTATAAAGCCAGCTAACTCAGAAATTTTACCCATACACTGAGAACATCCTCACAACTGAATGCCAAAGGTTAAGTTTGATTTTGAAAGATCATTAATTTTGTGTTACAATTATTTTTAATGAGTTTTCCTAAGAGTATTGAAACCCTGTTTTGAAGTTTTGGATTTATATATCTCTAAATAAATAAATCCACCATTCATAGGCTATCTTTGGAATTCATTTTATAGCACTATTGAAATTTCTACTAGTTTCTGCGTTTTCACATTTATAAGGGTTCGGTTACATTGCGATTCTACTGTCGTATCGAGCGATTTTTAGACGCAAATATGAGCACACTGCGACAAAATTTGCAAAGGATCTTCAACCATGTGCAGAACTAATATGCTCATTTGACTTGGCCAGAATTTTCGCAAATCCTAGTGTGCGCGCTTCCATTTAACCATGGGTATCTTGCGACAGTAGTGCGACTATATAGTTGTAGTATGATCCATCCCTAAAGTCCAAATGAGATTTTTTTTCTATTTATCACTGAAACTTTCCTCAAACTTTATAAAAATCCGTCATACATTTTTTCAAAACGATCAAAGCGGCACATATTATAAAATTTTTATCTTATCGAGCAAAATATGAGAAAACCGAGCAAATTATGAGAAAGTTTTATTCTAATGTTCAATTCATATAAGCTGGCACCCCACAAGTTATTTCAAATCAACACAAATTGCTTCCATCCATTAAGACGTCATAATTTCCAATAAAATACTTTACAATAACTACCCCGCAAATCATCATTTTCCACGTTGCATACAAATATTTGCAGTAGGTTAAGTGCATCGTAGTCCACGTAGTGTAGTGATAAGAGTACTTGCTGTTTAAGTTGAAGGTCCCTGGTTTGATTCCCGTTGGTGATAACGAGATTTTTTTTTAGTTACTATAAGCCCGTTCGGTTATGATACATACTGATTTAAATCAAAATGTATCCTAGCTGGGTGAACGGACGGAGCATGATACGGACCATATTACCTTCACGAGTGCCGATACATTTGATCAAGATAATGAGATATTCTAACAATCTCTAAGCCAAGACCTAAAAGGGGCTGTAGTGCTAAAGCAAAAAAAAGTACTTTGCTACTTGTTATACATGCATTTTTTTCAAAAACGATATTAAAGTTTTATTGAATTTCCTAGTGAATGCATGTAGTGCATTTATTGAATTGTTTATAGGGTTACATTTGTGACTACTGTAGGGCTTAACTCCATACACATAAAATATTTGCTATATATACTAGTTTTTCGAGCAAGGAGAAGACAAGGAATGTACGTTGTGAATCGATCCCCCTTCACACAGGCCCCAAAGCGGATGCATGGTGTGACAATACGTCACCAAGAATAATTTGAATTGGTCTATGGAAATTGAAAATGCATTAACTACCATTTCCCCAATCTTTTCAATTTATAGATAAATAAAAGCTACTCTCATTGACGTGTATTTGTACTTTACTACAAACCGCTGTAAGTTTTCCAGTTAAACTTAAGTCATTTACAAGTATATGCACAAAATATCGACATACTACTCGTATAAATGTAGCAACGTCTAGTGAATCAGGCATCCCCTTTTAACGGGTCATTCTTGCCTGTATTTTCCCAATGTATATTACTCACTGTACCCTTTAAAATAAAACAGAGCTCTAAGAATTTTAATTTTTGGAGGAAAGTTTGATACTTTATGCACTATCCAATTTAGTCGACCGACAGTTTTTACGGAAAATTAACTTGCAATGTTTTTGCGTAGTACTGGCTGAAGAAATTTACAACACCTTTAGTATGTATTTTGGTCACCGTGAAGAGCTTTCAATAATCCTCGAAACTAAAGGAAGCACCGATGGAATGAATATATTTTGTAATAGGCAGGCCTCACTAGTCAGCTTAATTTCCAATAATAATCACCCTTTTAAAAGAAAATTATGTAATCATATAGTACTTAAAAGCAATATGAGAGGTGACCTTAAAGTTATGATAATGAATATAAAATTGCATGCTGATAAGTTAAAATTTATTTATTTATTTGTTTTTGCATCATAATCCTCTGACAAGTAAGCACACGTAGTCCACCTCTTCTCAATCAAAGGAATTTCTTGAATCTCCCAAAATGTTTCTAAATTTGGCACCGCTTCGCCATTGTCTACAAATTTTATTACCCAAAGCTGCTCATTAAGTTTGAAAAATGTACAGAAGTTCAATTAATTTGAAACCTATTTCTGGAAAACCAGCCGTCACAGCTTCGGCTTTATTTGCACGTGTGTTTTCCTGGTGAAGTACCAAACCAGGTCACCATTGTCTTTGCCTTTTCCCTTGATGCAATCCTGTAATCTCCTTATTTAGTCTGCGTAGTTAGAGCCGGTAGTATTTGTCCCTTTTACACCGATGCTATAACGTTCTGCGCAGAAATTGCGACTTTGGACTTCTTCGGGGTCGGTAAGGATGGTTTTCAAATCTTTTACAATCTGTTACTCTCAGGATCTATGTGAAGTATCCTGAATTCACCCATTGTACTAAATGTAAAGTCTGGCAACATACTAGATTTGCTCTTGAAATGTCAATTTATTTCTTTTTCTTTCCAGTGGTCAGCATTTTGGGTACACAACATGCAAGCAATTCATTCATATGAAGCTTATCTCTGATGATCTTCTGAATACCGTCATATGAGATTCCTTGGTCTCAGCTAAATATCTAATGGTTAAAGCTAAATTAGATGTTCGCCTTTTTTCTTTGTTCATCCGGAGCGTTTACAGAAGCCGATTATCATATATGATGACAATCCAGGTCTCATCTGGATGATCTTCCTCTACAACGCTCGTTCTCTGTGATTTTTTTACCATTTTGCTGTGAATATTTTGTAATCCCACCAGCAGAACTTTTGAATCACCCATAGTATTAGATCTAATACTCGCAAGTAGGAGTATCAATTGAATGGAATTCATTTTCATATTTTTTTATATTAATTTTGTTTCTAAGTTTTGATTCAGTTAAATTGATCAGTCACAAATTCTTCCTCTGCAACAAATTCAACATAGATCCCGTTGTTTACTGGAAATTTCAATCGCAATAGAACCGGAATTTTAACAATTTTCTCACCAATTAATCAATTTTCAAAACGAATTTATAATTTTTGCCCACCAAACAATCAAAGTGCCATCATCATACACTTGCTCTTATAATAAATACGCTGTGTTAATTGATTTAAATCTTTATTAATCAGTTTTTACTTTATCGGTCAAAGACAATATAAACGAGTGCTAATTTGTGCGCGTGGACGAATGGGGAGATGCTCTCAAAACTGAAATAGCCATACATTTCTCTGATACATCCAAATCCGTTCTGCAATAGTAATGAAGGCAACAAACTCAATATATTCTGGCAAAAAAGTACCGGTTTAAAAATCAATAGAACAAACTTTTGGCATAACATGGTTCAAAAATACACACACTCAAAATTTCACTTGGGCCAAAATCGTCCGATCTAAAGTGCCTTCAAAAATGTTGATTTTTTTACGAAAATGAAACAAAACTAAAAATTAAAAAAATTACAAAAAAGGGCCCTTAATAGACTTCTCGCCCCACCAAAGTATCTCACCATTCGCCCAGGCACCAATGTAATTTTGTTCAGTTATACGACGAAAAAAAAATGGAAACGAAAATTTCTGCGACGCTACGTCAACCGATGTGTTTCAACATTCAAAACCAGAAAATATATAAAAATGCTAAAAATTATATTGTTAATTATAAGTCTTTACAAGAAATCAATAAAATGATGATACATTCACGTATAACAAGTAATAAAGGAAGTTTGAATATTAAATGGAATATTAAGTAAAAAACAAAATTCGGTGTAAGCATTAACCTTGAATCTTCTTTAAGCAAAATCACATGCGTGCAACAATGCATGCAAATTTATCAAAATAAACTCTTATTACAGTTTACATTAGCGAAAAGGGAAAGGAGCAAATATTTTAAGAAATTGTGATTCAAGATTTATGTTTTCCAAAGTCTATACTTCATATATTTAATAAAGGAACAAAAAATTATGAAAAATGAACACAAAGAATCCCCCATAATTGTGAAGAAACCAAGTTTTAGCGAGTAGGAACCAGTACTACGTACATAACTAATATTTATAAACTATCATACCAAACTATTATTATACCCGTACATAAAACAAAACTGAAATATGTGGATTTCCGTTCGTCTTAAAATACAACAGACCTACTAATATCTTTTACAGCTCGATTACAAATATAATCCAAAGTACTACCATACATTAACACTACTTCCGTTTCAATCACGTTATGAATCAGTGTCTTGTATTCATTTCATCTTCCCAATGCATTCCGGGACACTTGCAATACTTTCAAGAAGAAAGCTTTGAAATGCCGCTTCTGCAAGATTCTAAAATTACAATTCTAAGTTTTCGCTCAAACGGTCTTGTGTCTTTTCTTTCTAGCCAGTCGCATCCAGATCCTATATCAGACAGCAATTAGCATTTTTAATAGATTTTATTATGAATTGTCCGTAAATAGTTTGAATATGACAGTTTTCATGCAGAATACGGTAATAACTTATTGTATAGGTAAATGACACGCATTAACAATATACACAGAACTATAATAGCTCTAATCAACCAAAGCATCAATTTTCAATCAGATATGCCACACACTCTTTCCTCTGCCAATAATTGACAACAAACGTATGCCAGTACTTATCCTGAATACTTCGCCGAAATCAAGTTCGCTTTGAATAAGTCTTGTAAGCTAAATGTAAAAACAAACAAAAATTTCTATGTATTGAGGCAGTACCACCCTACTGGTGTTGATATCCTGCTCAAAGGATGGAATGCATTTAGCGCATGTATAACAAATTTTCATATATTTTAAAGTGATCAAGTTGCAAATAAACTTATTAAGTATAATAGTTATGCCGACAATTCAACGCTCGATCTGAAGCTAATCTAAAAAGACGTTCTAAAATGCAAAGAAGAAAAGGAACAGCAAACTCTATGATGAAATTGAAAGAAAATTAAAAATTAATTGAATTGCTAATAAATCCTGTCTAGAAAAATGCATCTCACTATCAACCCTATTTTATTTCCTGTTGGCTCATTTCCCCACTCTAAACCAACAGGTCTTACGTCAATCTTCTTACCCTGAAGCCAGTCGCAAAATACATTTAACTCTAAGTCGTTAATAGAAAGTCTATCTAAAACTGTAATTTAAGGAGAATATGAAGAAATTAAATTAATACATCTTGGAAACTTAAAATAGACTTAAAGTATTTTTGTATTAATATTTTCTAAAAGTGTTGGTGTATAATATAGTCGAAAAGGAGAAAAAAAAGAAAATCATAAAGAGAAACAAAATACTAAAATTTATTAACGGGAAAAGTTAAAGAAAATTTCATAGAAAAATTTTAGATAAACAAAATATTATAGTTATTGTTTTATATTTTAATAATTTTAGGCTTAGGTTGGGAAAACGTTTAGGAAGTTTAAAAATTTTGTAAATAAAATATCTTAACAAAAAAGCATATTTGGAGTAATCGGTTTTCGACTGGATTCAGGATCAGGCGTTTGAAAACTTTATTATATCTCAGGCGAAACAAAAATGTATTATCCTTCAACGGAATACACACTTAAATGGTAGAGTAGTAAAGCAATTGAAACATCGTTATAATGCATTATCATTCTGAAGAAAATTTTCACCAACAAATTATGTCAAATCAATTAAAACATTAAAACGAAAAATTGTTTAAAAATTCGAATGTAATAGGTGTAAGTTTTGAAATTCGTATTAAGTATTATAAATAATTTCCCATTGCATTTCGAAGGCAACGAGCTAGAGAAATCAATTTAATAAATTACTCTACTGAATAGTGGAAACATTTGAAATAAGAAACTATTTTACGTACAAAATTTTGAATGTTAATATAATGTAAAAACAAAAATTCAAGTGTGCATCTGATATCCAGATTAAGCATTTGGAATTCCAATTCTCGACGACGCACAATTTATGTTTCAAAATGTAAATTAAAATCAATTGAACATAGCCAGCATAATGTTCAATGATTCTTTCAAACGTATGAGTAATTGAACTAAATTCAAAATAATTATTATTTTAATTACCCTAAACTACAAACAAGGTAGGAAAATGAAAATCATTCGCTCAAATAAAATTGATTCTTACGAAAAAACATTACGCGTTATATAATATATAATACAGAACTTAGGTAACGAAGTGCACACTCAAGTACTATGTAAGCTTAAACCTTATAATGATATCAATGATAACCATATATTGTATTAGTACATTTACATATTTATGCTTGCTATTTTGTGACTGTATTTAAAGCGTGTCATTGTCCATACGAGTTATTAGCAATCGAAGTTGTTAAACCGTTTCATGTCTACTTGAATTCATTTTTTTCTTAGAAATGTCAATACATAAGAAAAATATTATTTCCACCGCTCAAACTTATACTCGAAAAACGTCCCAGAAGCGCGCAAAATACATTCTAGATTAATCTTTTGAACTTTTCAGTTTCCCAGAAATGTGAAATCAAATAGACACATGTAGTTTATCGCATTTTGTTAGCGCTTTTTCGTTCCATTTCCTTGTTTTCTTGTTACCTATTACTGTATTTAATTTTTAAAAAATTAGTCCATTTACTTGTTTCTTTATATTCTTCCGTTCTGATTAAACTTATAATATCATACTTAAGAATTGTAATTGAAAACCGCTGGACAATTGTCGAAAAAAATCAAGTAACTTAACATAGAACCATATAATTTTGTTTTCCATCTTACTCAAATAGAAAATGTCAAAATTATCATCGTATTAATTACACTGCTGCAATGATTATTTGGAATGGTATATACTTAAGAAAACATAAAATGAAATTGAAAAAAAACTAATTACAAAGCTATTTGTATAATATATTTTCATTTAATTTAAAGAGATTATGTAAGATTATCATATTGTTTATTTTTAACTTGAAAATAAAGTTTTTAAAATCGTAAACTCAGGTGTGTTATTTGTCTGTAAATTACTGCTATCCACTCTACTCGTCAGTAAGTATACTGCAAATCTAAACGTTTCAATTAATATGACAATTCGTTTTATTTAAGACGTTATAAAAAATAAACAATAAGGTGATATTTGGATTTAAACTGCGAGCGTCGAAGAATTTGGAAAATTTTTTTTAGGTTCGTAGTACTGTCAGTGACATCTATGTCAAATTTACACGTCAAAATATTCATTAGTGTTTGAGATACGCGTCGTTTCCGGGATGGCCTTCAGTTACGTCTTCGCTGCGGCTTGAATCTCCGCTATCATATCAAAACAGTGTCCCCGGAGCAGTCTTTTAAGCTTGCTGAACAGCCAGAAGTCGCACGGTATTCGCGGAACAATATGGGTTGAGTCTTTGGTGAAATGATCACGAATTACGAGTGCAGTATGGGATGGTGCATTATCGTGGTGTAAAAACCAAGAATTGTCTTTCCACAATTCCGGCCTTTTTAGGTGGATAGCGTTACGCAAACGACACATAACGTTCAAATAACATTCCTTGTTGACTGTTTGGCCCGGCGGAAGGAATTCACAATGCACAACACCACAATAATCGAAGAAGAGAAGAGGATGATGGTCGCCCAGGACGCTCTTCGTCTTCGACACGTTCACGGCCGGCTTGGAACTCACTATACCACTTGTAAACATTTTTTTAGACAAAGCCTCATCACCAAAGGGTTTTTGCACCATCTTCAACGTATCCGCGGCAGAAAATTGATTCCGCAAACAAAATTTAATGCAAATTCAACAAATTTCGACATCGCAAAAGACGAAAAACTCACTTTTAGCAGCTCACAAAACGACGTGTATCTCAAACACTAATGAATATTTTGACATGTAAATTTGACATAGATATCACTGATAATACTACCAACCTAAAAAAAATAATTCTCCAAATCCTTCGACGCGCGCAGTTTAAATTCAAATGTCACGTTATTTTTTGGACACAGTATATTTTTTTTAAGAATTCAATCATACACTTTGAGTGTCTTCCTAGATGCCTCCCATATTATTTTATTTATTTACTGCCAAACAAGGCATCGTTTAACAAAACACAAAGATATTACAATTTATACATTAGGTTACTTAATGGTCTACTGTATCCGGGAAGAGCAGGATTGTGTAATTATGGACTTGAAAAGGGATTTGGAAATGGTTGGGGAATAATGATTGCTGAATTTGTTAAATGCTTTACAACATCTATTTATTGGCGCATTATCCGCATATATGGTCCGATGTGTTCTTGTGGTGAACATAGGAGAATTTCTGGTAACTCTAGAAGGGTTATTCAGCCGTACCTTCTCGGAAATAAATTTCACGTTAATATTACCCCTAAGCACATCGAAAATTAGGCATGAGAACAACGCAGTTCGCCTAGAAGTTAGTGATGCCACATTCAATATTTGGAGTCGGTTATCGTAGAATGTAAGGCTATGGAAGTCTCTGGGGCCATAGAGGGACCTTAGGGCAAAGAGTAAAAATTGTTTTTGTACCGACTCGAATCTAGTTTTCTGAATGTTGTAAATTGGGTCCCAGATCAAACAAGCGTATTCGAGAATGGGACGAACAAGTGAAGTGTATAGCGATTTCGTTGCCCAAATATTCTCGAATTCTTTGGTTCTCCTTTTGATGAAACCTAGCATCCTATTAGCTTTAGAGAGGGCTTCGTCATGTTGAAGATTGAACCGAAGCTGTGTGTCTAAGATTACGCCTAGATCTACTATGCTCTCAACTCTGCTCAAACTCGTGCTTTTGATTTGATAATCGTTAAGGATGATTTTTTTTTCTGGAAAAACTTATGACATGGTATTTATCCAAATTGAGTGCAAGTTGATTATCGTTGCACCATTGGAGCAAAATATTTAATTTGGATTGAAGAAAGGAAGCGTCAATATGCGATTTTATAATGTGATATACCTTCAGATCATCAGCATAAAAAAGGTGAGTAATGGACCCAGATGACTACCCTGAGGAACACCAGAGAGGACATTAATTTTCTTCGATAAGCGACCTTGGAACTTGACATATTGGATGCGGTTTTTCAAATATGAATGAATCCAGTTAAGCGGTGGGCCAGTGATTCCAAAACTATGCAGTTTTTTACCAATATTTCATGATTCACGCGGTCAAACGCCTTGCTGAAATCGGTGTATATGGCGTCGATTTGGTTACTTTTTTCCATCGCGCATAGAATGTCTGACGTCAACACGACAAGGTTGGTGGTAGTAGATCTGCTTTTCCGGAAACCATGTTGCTCGTCGTTGAGATAAGGTTCAATAAGAGGTGAAATTTTATCGCATACAATCTTTTCAAAAAGCTTCGGTATGGAAAATAACGTAGCGATTCCCCTATAATTTTCAACAGACCGCTTTTCGCCTTTTTTATGGATTGGTATTATATAAGATGGTTTCCAATGTGAGGGGAAAACACTGCTCGAAAGCGATTTATTAAAAATAAGGAAAAGAGGGAGGGACAAATTATCTTTACAGAGGGCCAAAAAACGAGGGGGGAATGAGATCGGGGCCAGGTCCTTTGTTCAAATCAAGAGCTTCGATGGCTTGACGAATTTCCTCTTCAGATATCGAAATACTATCGATCTGTGCTCTTGATGCTATTTCAGAGGACGGAAGGTTCTGAGAGTTTCCAGGATCGCAGTGATTTCTTGGAAAAAATCAGCAAAAAACTCACAGATTTGCTCTGGAGAAGAAGAGATAGAATCATTGTATTTCATTGCTGAAGGGTAACCATGTATCTTACGTTTTACATTGACGAATTCGAAAAATTTTCTAGGATTCCGAGTGAATTCTTCACCTACAACATTTATGTAGGATTTATATGCTTCTTGAGATTTAATTTTAAACTCATTAGCGAGCTCGTCATATTTTCTCTTAAACTCTTCGCCAACGTTGTTACCATTTTTTTAATATTTTACATAGCTTGTTTCGTTGGTTTCGTAAACGCCTGAGGTCACTTCCCAGCCAGGATTCAGAAACCTTGTCTTTTTTCTTAATTTTAGGTACAAATGAATCAACAGCGTCAAGAATGATTTGATAAAATGTGGATAAGGCTTGATCCAAGTCTAATGTTGACAAAGTACCAGTCCAGTTGAAAGTTGATAGAAGGCTGTTTATATTGTTATAATCGCCATTACGAAAGTCATATACAATCTCATTATTGTAAGAAATAGGGTTTACTGAACCAGGAGTGGAAAGTTCAACAGAAAAGGCGGAGTGATGAATTGTGTTGGAAAACAGGTACTCGCTCTCATCAGTTGGATTGACCACTACTTCGTCATGTGCATTTATGAAAATGAGGTCTAACCAATTTCCGTTTTGGTTGGGGATAGGAGCGGTTTGCTGCAAATCATTGCCATATAGGGTGCTCACTAACTTAAAGTCATTACTGTCTAGAAGATTGACGGGAAGAAGATTACCAAGTTCATCGGTTACGAGTTTAATGTTTGGCCGATTAAAGTCACCAGTTATAATGACTCTGTCTTCTTCATTAATTCCGGCAGGAATTCCAGCTACGATATCACATACAGCATCACAGATAATTTAGATAATATAACAATTTTATTGGGACGCTCAAACGTTTTATTGAAAATTTTTATTTAAAACGTCTAAACATAACGAATAGGAGACCTAACGCCTACGTGCCAGTGTTGTGTAATAGCTAGAGGGCTTGTTACGTAAGCCAAAGGTCTCTGATTCGAACCCATTGGTGACAACGAGGTTTGCTTCGAGTGATTCTTTGGACGGACTATAAGCCCAGGGCCATCGCGAGAAAATCTGGACCCAGGGGCAAACAATTACGGGCCCTAAACCCATCCACCCCCACATGAAACACAACTATAGGATATGCTAAATGAAATATGTACATGCTGATTCTATGAAGAAAAGGGTTATAAAATCTTCGGAAGATTGTTTTTGAAACAAATTGTTCCATAACAAGCTATATCAATATAAGTTGGTATATCAAATTATTGAATAGAAATATAGAAAGCGAATAGTCCACTTTTTGGAGTTAAAATTTTATTGCAATATCAAGTTAATATATTTAATTATTAATTATATTTGTCAATGAGCTATTCTCGCTTTCTTGGCTACAAAATTTCTTATCATAGTATCAAAATCCAACTCCCTAGCTATTGGGGCTTCGATGCAAAGAGTGCCAAGTGCTGAAACACGCATTTGTGAGGAGCATGATCGATGAAAGTTTTTAATGCTAGCAAGAATACTAAATGCACGTTCAGCACTGGAGACAGTAACAGGTATAGTGCAAAATTCATGGAGGGCAACACACACATTCCGAAAAATCGTCTCCAGATTTCGAACAAAGATCGCATTTAGCAATGTAAAGTGTGATAACTCTTCTTCGAAGTTGCCTTTGTATACGTATTTCAGATGGATCGTTTCATCTAGTAAATCTTCAGAAACATCCAATTTATGTTTTTGGACGAAATATGTGGCAGCCCTTCGAATCTCGGTTCCGCCCATCGCTGTGAATAGCCACAAATAAGAGAAACCATGATGTAAATCTTTTATGGCATTGAACCTATTGGATATTCCCGCAATAAGCGAGTCAATGATTACGTGGAAAGTGTTCCTTTTGAAATTGGTCTCTTGATGGTCTGCACTCGTATAATCGTCATTTTCATCTTTTCGAAACACCTCTTGCGTTTTTTCTTTCGAGTATCAGGGAAGGTTGATAAAATCCCCAATTGAATGGCAACCGTTTTGCATTCACTTAAAATGTTATCCCATGGATTTTGAATTAAATTCAAGTCAGACAGCAAACTATCGAGATTTTGAATTTTGATGTCAATAGTAGCGTCTCCGGCTTGAAGAATGATGCTCCTTTCATTGATAGCTATCAATATCTTAAACCAAATTGAGGATAACAGGATGCACTCAAATTTTTGCATGTATTTCAGAACGCCGTTGACATCACTACGTGTCTCCGTGGTCAGATTAAGTTTAGCTAAACCTTCTAGTGCTTCATGTAATCCAGAAAGGTTTAACTGCCTCAGCTCTAACAGACCACCTTGTATCTGAAAGTCTGTGAAGGGAACCCGTTGTACTTTTTTTGAGAATTTCCCAACGTTGTGGACTGCTGCTGAAACTGGTATAGCATTTCTGAACAACTCCGAAAAAATTGATTGCTGCCTCACAACATAAATTGAGGCTATGTGTTGCACAGGGCGAATAAAAGCATTAGGATTTTTCTCCAGAATATGACGTTGTGCCCCATTATATGATCCATTGTGATTTGTGCTCGACAGTCTTCCAAAGGAATGTTATACTCTTCTAGAGTATCGAAAATTAAACCAGCAATCACCTGGCCAGTGTTTTGGTTACAATCGACAAAAGCCAAAAACGTTCTTGAATTGTAAATATCTTTTTCTTCGAATTAAAATGAACGTACCGCAAAAAAAACGCAGTTTGATCGACGTAGCTTGAATCAGGTGTAGCATCAACGATGATAGCGAAGTATTTGGCTTTTTTACGTTCTTTCAGTATGGCCAATTTAACGTGTTCAGTACATATTTGAATAAATTTGTTTTGAATCTCAACTGAAAGATAGTGGACCGGCAAACGTTTGTGTAGTTGTTGACTAATCCTAACCTTCTCTAAATGTCCGCAAAAGTATCGGGTCGTAATGGCTGATCAGTTCTAAAATTCTCAAAACATTTCCATTGTTCCGTGCTCTGAGAAGATAACTAGCACCTCTGAATGATAGGCCCCTTTCGCCAAGAAACAAAATGGTGTCTAGAATTTGACGTAAAATTTCGAGCCATTTTCTAGTATCACTGATGATCTGTTCATTTAGAAGTGCATCAATTGAAGTTTCCTCTCGAAGTTGAAACTGTAACGAGCGCCATTGAACGTAGCACTGAATGTGTTCTGGATTATTTTCATGACCTGTTAACTTATCAAACAGTTTTTTCCAAGCTTGGTTTTTTGAGTACCCTGTAGGACAGCAAAGTTTTTGGACGATTGAAAGGGTTGTTACTTAACAAACGACAAGGTAAGCAATACAAAGCAGTCATAAGGCTACTCCGCACCAACCAATCTCGCTTCACCCTCTCCCTTTTTAGCAAAGTCTTCGATAAAAGCGAGGCGGGAAATAGCTCATCGTTACGATCACGTGGAATAGAAGATGGCATCTTTTGGTGACCTTGACGAATTATATTGTTCACCACGTCGGATTGGACAAATTCAGTACATACAGAGCCAACATCATAATCATAAAGATACAGCTGTTCTTCTTGGGTTCTTCGCATGGAATGTGTTTCCATTGAAGATGAGCCATGATAAATGTCGATTTCAGAATTTTCAGTTCCCAAGTTTTGAATAACTACGTCATTGTTTGCAGCTTCCGTTGATTCGTCTCTTTTTGAAGAGACGGGTAGACCGTTGTTTTCATGGTTAAGATAATGTGTAAATGTAAATCATATAATCAGCATACTGATTATATCATCATATAATCAGCATATTGACAACCTTTAATAGTTCTAACAATCGAGTTTTTTCGGTTCGAAATTGTATTCGAAGAGGGTTCTTTGCTGTTTAGAATGCTTTTTTTCCTTTTATGTCTCACTCCAAGCATTCTTTGCACTTTTGAGCTCCAGACTTGTGCTTGAGCATAATGCATCTAATATGAAAATTTTATTTTTAATTACTCTTGATTTTGCTAAATGATATATAGCTAGAGGATTTATGAAATTTTTAACAATTGCTAAATTTTTAATTTCTGTAAAGTCTTAAAGTTTGAAAAAAATTTCTTACCAACAATCTGATTCATCTCTACAAAGTTTAATAATAACTGAGAAATGAAAACCATGATAAGAAAATTTTTTCTCACAACTCGCCCATGGAAAATCCAATATTTAACGTATTATGAAAGGAGACTGGAATTCGATATATTATGAGATTTTATTTTACTCTGTCAACGTCAATTATGTCAAAACTCTCAATCTGCCATTTGATATTTCGACATAACATCAACAAGCAACATTCGCGGATGTAGAAAATATACTGCACAACTATTTGGAGATTGAGAACTTCGCCATGACTATATGAATAAGAACTTCGAAAATTGCACGCAGCGATGCGACGTCCATACTTCAAAAATTCTCAAATTCCACTTTATGCGCCCTTGCGCCACCATCTTTAGATGGTCGGCAAAATTTTCCCACTCAATGCACAATGATAATGACTTGTTACTTGTCATGTGTAATTATGTTCAACCGCCACTGCTTTCTTTTTTGTTTTGCACAGCGTTGTGAAAACGACAAACGACAAACAATTACAAAGTGTTGCAGTCTGGGCCACAACTTCTGTTAGAATGTCAGATGCACTGCGATCGTAGCCAATAATCATAAGTAGCGCCTACATAGAGCAAGTTCACTAGGCAATCATTAATTCATCGATAGTTCAAGGGGAAAGATTATGCGAATCATGTATGGCAGATGAGAAATGTATGCTTGGTCCTGGCGAGAAACCCGTTACAATGTTGTGCGGCAGTGCGTAGGTTGTCTGCACTTGACGATGGATGGCAATGGAATAAAATGTGTATCGTATAGAAAATGAACATGAGTAGCATGTTGAGCCCGGTAGACCTGAGACAGTATCCAGCTAATTTGTTTGCGGCCACCGGTCGCAAACTTGATTGCGGCCACCGGTCACACACTTGCTTGTGGCCACGTCTAAACTTGCCCATTCAGTTGCGGCACGAGCAGCACGGTAAAATAAACATTCCAAATTTGAAAACAAAATTCTAAACAATTTCTCATTTTCGGTTCTAAATTCGTATTGGTTTCAAATCAGAATGTATCGTAGCTGGGTGAACGGATGCACGGGGAAAGCGTGGTACTGACCATATAACCTCGTCGAGTACTGATATATTCGATCAAGAGCTGAGATACTCTAACTATTTTTATCACGTTCAATGTCAAGCCGAAAATTAGAATTGATGTGGTGATGAAATTTTTCTTTTCTTCTATTTTCTTTTTTTTTATTACTCAAATTAGTAAATATTATATTATGTAATCTAAATATCGATCACTATCATTTATTCACTCTAAATATCTAGTCGTATATCGATCAACTCTGAATATATATATCTATCAGCTCTAAACTTCCATACTTTTTTGTACTAGTCAACATAAAAAGAAGACTATAACTGAGACCCACAACGAAAGTCCATCTCTTCTCCAGTAGTCAACATTTATAGTGCTTGTAGTTCCGTTATGCCCACCATCCTATTCAACTTATTTTTGCTTCAGCTCTACAGCTTCTTTCAGGCCTTTGCTTAGAGAAAGTTAGAGCATCTCATTATCTTGATCGAATGTATCCGGCGCTTGGGAAAATAATATAGTCAGAACAATGCTTTGGGGGTGTGTCGATCCACCCATCTACAATATGTTCTGATTTGAAACTAGTACGTATCATAACTAAACGGACTTATAGCCTGTCCGAAAAATCACTCGAAATAGATTTCATTGTCACCAACGAGATTCAAACAAGGGACCTTCGGCTTATGGGACGAGTGCTCTAACCACTACACCGTGCGGACTACATACTATTCAACTCAGAAACTTCAAATTCACGGCCACGCGATAACACGTGATTGGCCATTTGATGAGAACATACATCACGCGATATCACGTAATTGGCACTGAACATGTTAAGTGAAAGATCGAGAGGGGATGTAGTATTGAAGCAAAAAGAGCAAAACGCCACCTACGCTTTTCAACTAGTGTCCAGATATTTCAATCGAAATTTGTAGATAACTAAAACGCTTTGAATTATTCTACGTGTAGTTATTATAAATCTTTACAATAGTTCTAAACTAGAAAAGAAAATTAAAACACATTAAAGATTGCAGTAAAAACGTTTGGGCTCGAAGTTGTAATAAACATAATCGAGCAGCCCCGTCTTGATCAGAAATGGTTGCTCCAGATGAGATAAGTTGGTCACCTCCTTAAAACTGCTTAGTTTTTTTTTTATTACCTCCATTCGCAACCATTCTCTCCATCACTCTTTTTGTAGCACAACGCTCGTGTGATCTGCATTCGCATCTCGTTGTTTCGTCCTTTGTGCCACCGAGACAATGTTTAATACATCGGTATAAGGGAGCACACAAAATAATGTGAACTAATCCTTTGATGAATATCTAGTCCAAACTCATGATCAGCTTTCAGAGTTAAAAAAAAATTCAAAAAAAAACTCTGAGTAACTGTCTCTTCAGTATCTCACCGATAGGGTCAAAAATGACCTAAGATACTGAGCTTATAGAAGCAGAACTTCTGGTCCACGCTTCAATTAGCGTTCATTAAATTCTTCCTTAGTCTTTTCTTAAATACCAAAAGTGAGTTTGCTTTCTCAACCATTTCTGGTACATTGTTATATACACGCAGCGCATCATTCGCGGCATCGTTCTTTAGACGATCCTCTCTGGCAAAACGTATGACGAATTGATCTGCATTTCTCGCATTATATGGGCTGATCTGTGATACCTTAATTAATGGTATTCGTTCCGATCCATTAGTTTTTAAATTTTTATAGATAAACTTAGCTTTCTCCATTATAATGGTTTGACTAAAGGTTAATGATTTTGCTAATTGGTAAACCAAACCAGTTTGAGTAAGCATTGGCAGTTTCAGAATGTTTCATATGCTTTGGTCAGCAGCCTGGATATTCTGCTTTGCCGATTGACTCCAAATAAGTACTCCATAATTTAATTTCGTCAACAAAAATGCATTTAGAACAAGTTTCTTGATGTGCATTGGGAAACAAGCCTTTTATTGGGGCTGATTGCTAATTGCCTGAAACGTGGCTATCAGCCCAGACCCACGCTCTGTCATCATGACATCGGCAACATCATCGCATGAAACCAAGATTAAGGAAAGATTGGCATCATATTTCATGAATCTCCTTAATCCTCCGCACAGCCCCAGAACATCGGAACCTGTAGATATCTGCGGGAAGCGTCCATTGGCCCCACCAACCCTGGATGAAGTTTGTTCTGCCATCAAAGCCCAAAAGAATAATAAGGCGCCGGGCATCGATGAGATTCCAGTGGAACTCATCAAATTTGGTGGCAGTAGTGTTCATAAAGCTATTCACAAAGTCATCCAGCACCGAAAGAAGTGGAGCCAATCAATTATATTCCCTATCCACAAAAAAGATGATAATCTACAGTTCGAAAATTATGTTATAGAGGCATATCACTACTTTGTACAGCGTACAAAATATTTTCGAAAATCTTAAAAAATACAATGGGATCATACGCCAACAGGTGGTTTTAGAGCAGGTAGATCAATGATAGACCAATTGTCAAGCAGGTACTTGAAAAGTGCTGGGTGTTCAACATAGGCGTACACCAAATTTTCGTTGACTTTAAGCAAGCATATGCCAGTATTGATCGTAACGTACTGTACCAAATAATGCTTGGTTTTGGCATTCCGGCCAAATAAGTCCGTCTTATCAAAATTACAATGAGGGTAACGACCTCCCAAGTCCGCATCAATTACCAACTCACCGATGCCTTTGACGCAAATATCGAACTAAAGCAGGGATATGGGCTGGCCCCATTGCTATTCAATTTGGCTCTGGAGTACGTCATAAGGAAGCTACCTGTCGATACGCGAGGTACATTACTATTCATGTCGAGCCAAGTGGATGACATCAACATTTTGCCACGGTCATTAACAACTGCCAAAGAACTTTTCCTGAAACTCGACAGCGAAACAAAACTAGTATGGCTACAAATCAATGAAAATAAAACTAAGCTCATGACACAGTCCAGGAAAAATACCTCAAATGCACAAAACATCACACTTGGCGAATACAGTATCGAAAATGCTAGCGAATTTATGTATTTAGGCGTCAAAATAACGAAAACAGCAAAAGAAAGAGGCGAAATATGTTACGCCGAAGAATACAGCTCGCAAATAAAATATTTTATTCAGTATTGACGATCTTGAAGATCAGCTGCATACACAGGAAAACAAAGCGCCAAGTATACAAATCTGTGATAAGACCTGTGTTATGCTATGGGTCTGTTATGGGGACGTGTCCTGAGATGAATAATCGGAGCGAAGTTAGACGGGGACCAATGGCAAATTCAATAGAACCATGAGCTGTATGAAATTTTTGACGAGCTGGAGGTCTCAACGATTGTAAGACTGCGGAAGCTGAAATGGGCTAGCCATATGAATCGTATGGACGAACAACGGATACCCAAAAAGGTATTCGTCGGGAGGACTGAAGTCCGAAGACCAGTGGGGAGCCAAGGAAACGCTGGTCTGACTCGGTCGACGAAGACAGTTCATTGCTGCTCGGATTTCGAAATTGGAGGACGCGGTCAATGGACCGGGACTATTGGAGGCGCTATTTGCAGGAAGCGAAGGCTCAAAAGGGGCTGTAGTGCTAAGAAGAAGAGGAAGAATTGTCTCCTTAAGCTATTTATGTCTGGCAAACATGTCACTCGATGGTCTATGATAAGACAAAGATATTTCATCTCTAGCGCTCTTTGCAATTTTACGCCGTTGATATTTAGGTCGACATATATGTCTCCTTTGTTCTTTTGCATAACAATATATTTTGTCTTTGCAATGCTCAATACTAGTTTGCTTTTGATTGGTTATTTTACTAGATGATAGTCAACTACACCCGTCAAGTTTCTATCATTTAGAAAGGGATGAGTAGTTCTCTTCAGCCACTTTAACATCATTCGGATTAACATTTCCCTTCTAAAGCAATGACCTTCTTCAGAGAAGGAATGGAGATTTTTTTAATTGCTGTTTGCATTCATCTTTAAGGCGCAGCCCCCAGTAAAACTGCAAATTTGGGTAAACTTTACAACCGTTCACCGCAGAAACTTTACGAATATTTGCAAAAAATTTTCAGCAAGTAGTCAGAATGAACCTTTGGGTTTTGAATCAACTTATTACATTTTGCAAAAAGTTTGTAGCATAAGTTGTTAAATTCAAACAAAATAGCATGTTTTCGCTAAACAATGTAGTAAATCTCGAAAACTACTTAACGTACCGAGTTGATTTAAGCTACGTTTGTTAGATCTAAAACATTTACATTGAATTGACTCATAAAAAATTTAAAAAATTTTTTTGCAAAAAGTTTCCTGGAACAAAATGTGGAAATTTGATCCAAATCAATGTGCATGCATGATATTTGTTCAGTGTGTGCAAATTACACATTTTGTTCCAGGAAATTTTCTGCAAAAATCTTTTTTAAAATTTTGATGAGTTAATTCAATGTAAATAATTTATATCTGACAAACATGGCCAAAATCAATTCGGTACGATAAGTAGTTTCCGAAACTTACTACATTTTTTAACGAAACCATGCTATTTTGTTTTAATTTTGTAATTTTCGCAACATATTTTTGCAAAATGTAATAAACTAATTCCATAGCCAAAGGTTCATTTTAATTTATACCTCAAAAATTTTTGCAATTATTTGAAAGGTTTCTAAGATAGACGGCTGTAAAGTTTACACAAATTTGCAGTTTTACTGGGGGCTAAGGCACAGCCCCCTCTGTCTCAGTTTATCTTTGTGAGGCATAAACATGTTCAATTACTATAGAGTAGCTTAATTGGCACATAAAAGAACATTTTAAAAGATAAAATAATTGATCGGAATGTCTTGTAGAGTAAAGTACGCGTGATAAATATTTTGTAGTGAAGCCTCGTAGCGGGCAAAGAATCCGCCCCATATGATAGCTAGCCGAGAAGCAAGCGCACGTGATCGTAAAGCAAAGCAACTTTTCTCATTCTTGGCAACCACGAAAATTCACTGGTTCGAATGCTACGTTGATTTTTCGCATTTATTTAGCGCCAGATGATATAAGATTACGAGAAATCGTGACCGTGCAAGGTACGACACTCGTCGAAGCACACGGCGCTATTAAAGAGTCAGACTCAGCTGATAACTTGCCGATGACAGTCCATCGACCCGTCGGCTGATGATACGTACCCAAAGACATATAAAGTAATGGACGCGAAATGAGCTTATTTTCATCCATACGTGAGTGAAGTACTTTTACTACATACATGCCTTCCTCTCACAAACGAATTGGAATCCCCCTACCTTTCACGCCGCTAGAGAATCCACACATTCAAGTGGCTCTCTAGTTGCTCTCACGAAAATCCCACTCATTTTATACCTTAACCCCTGAATTGTCAACAAAATATCAACCATATGATTGAAAACATATGATTCGTGAAAATTCAACATTTATGGGAAATGTCTAATCAAGTTGAATTTGAAATTGTACACAAAACAATTTTTTTTTGGATATACCGTATTGAATCTAGCGTTGCAAATGTGATAATTAATCAAACTGAAAAGTTTGTTACGGATCACGAGTGTTTTTATGTCGAAAAATTAAAAATGTAGTGACGTGTGTGGGATTGTAAAAACAGCTCTAGGAAGCATGCCAGGGACGCATCCTTCGTAGGGTAAGTCATGTTCAATCTTTAATATCGTCCAAGTAAGAATACCCGCACGGAAAATTGATTTAGTTCAAGATGCGAAAATTAGTGGGAGACGTCACGTCAAATTCATTTGAAATTCGAATCTACAGCTAATAACGCGCCAACTTCACGCTACATGATAAAGTGCTTCAATTCTCTCGATGGATTTCGTATCCATTCTCTCTGACATCTATGTACGTACCCAATCCCGGAATCCCCATAAGTCCGTTCAATGATGTTTCGTCACTTTGTCCGCAACTAATGTGAGGATGACAGATATCTTCCAGGTATTGTTCCAGAGTACTTACCCGAGACCGCAAGCCCCATCAGAGCATCTTTATCTAAGGGTGTAACAGTTGATATCAAGCTTTCCAATTAATTCCAATAAGAAGAGAAGGCGCCCCTTGGCAGCAATTTGTTGAAAATGATAAAGAGAGGCCCGACTAATCTCCCCTTGCACTGAATCAGATAACTAGGAGCGATAAGATTGGGATCAAGTCCCTTATTTGAGTCCAAGTCTGGAATTACATAAGAAATGTCTTCCTCAGAAATTAAAATTGCTTCAATTAAGGCCTGTAATGATTTTCGAAATGTCCGTGTAGGACACGGGTGCCGATGGTCTGGCACAAGTGTCAGCGAGCTAAAACAACACCGAGCTCAGCTAACTAGCTTCGCTTAACGACCGCGTACGCGTGCTTGACGACTAGCATTTGCGGGATCATATGAGGCGGGTTCTTGTCGAGCCACGAAGCTACACTACAAAATACTTATCACGCGTACTCTACTCTACAAGACGCACCGATCAATTTTTATTGTCTTTAGAAAAGTTCTATTAGGTGTCAATTAATCTACTCTACAGAAATTCAATATTGTTTTGCCTCGTTAAAGTTAGCGGACACGGAGGCTTGAGACAAACGCAAACATTACACAAAAAGCAACCGTTACTTTCACCGAAGAAGGTCGTTGCATTACAAGGGGAATGTCAAACCTAAAGATGTTAAGGTGGCTGAAGTGAACCACTCATCTCTGCCTCAAGGATGGAAACTGGACGGATGCAGTTTACTTTACACTAGTAAAACAACAAACTAAGCAGTTTCGACGGGGTGACCACCTTATCTCTTCAGGAGCAGTCACTCCTGATCACCACGGGGCTGCTCGACTGCTTATGTTTATTACAGGCCATAGAGGCTATATCAGAAACTAAAGTTTATTGGTTCTCAGGATTACAATAAGGAATACAATAATTATTTTCGGAGATTTAACTTCCGAAAAACTAGTAAATTTACTTTGGAATAGAAGGAATTGAATTGTTAAGTATGATAGATGAGGGCTAGTCTCTTATGCTTGATATTTAAAAAATCAAAGAAATTTGTGATCTTGAGTAATATTATCACCAATAATATTAACATATGCTTCATATCTTTCTCGAGATTTTGATTTAAATTTACTTAATCATTGCTGATATCTTTCTTGCACCCAATCATTCTATAATTTTTTGATAAGTCGTCGGGTCATGCTTTATTGGGTGAACAGACACGTTTCGATTCCTTTGAGTCATCTTTAGTGTCTCAGACGACGCTGAAGAAAACGCGTCTGCTCACCCAATAAAGCAAGGCCTGATGGCTTTTGAAGTGCCGATATCAAATAAACAAAATAATTGGCTCTGTGATTTGGTAAAGATCTTTCTGCGATAATTTCTACCGTCTCTAAAAATACTCCAATCCCTGTTCAAAATCTTTTCATTTTGATCTGAATCAGTAAATCAATCAGGAAAAGAATTTTAAAATAGTATGAGTTTGCGCGAAAAAACTCAATAATAAAAATAAACTCAATAGTTTAGTGAGCATCCAACTCTCAGAATTTATGCGTGGGAATCCACAAAAAAGTCAACATAAAATATGCATATGGGAAACTAATCCACGACTTTCTGGCCTCTAAAAGGCCCCCAGTAAAACTGCAAATTCGGGTAAACTTTACAGCTGTTCATCTCAGAAACGTTACGAATATTTGCATAATTTTCTTGAATCAATTCATTACATTTGCAAAAAGTTTGTTGCAAAATTCATACAAAATATCGTGCTTTCGTTAAAAAAAATGTAGTAAATCTCGTTTGTTAAATATAAATATTTACATTGAATTAACTTATCAAAAATAAAAAAAAAAAGTTTTTTGCAAAAAATTTCCTAGACCAAATGTGGAAATATGATGCATATGATCAGTGTGTGCATTTGCATTTTGTTCCAGGAAATTTTTAGCGAAAATCTTTTTCAGAGTTTTGATGAGTTGATTCAATGTAAATAATTTAGATCTAACAAACATAGCTTAAATCAACTCGGTACGTTAAGTAGTTTCCGTGATTTACTACATTTTTTTAACGAAAACATGCTATTTTGTTTTTCGGAACAAACTTTTTGCAAAATGTAATGAACTGATTCAATAGCCAAAGATTCATTCTAATTTCTACTTAAAAAAAATTTTACAAATATTCGTAAGGTTTACCCAAATAGGCAGTTTTACTGGGGGCTGCGCCAATAAGATTGGCACAGTCTAAATTTTCTATTGTCTTTGATTGGCTTATTTGAAGCATCATTACTATCCCGATTTGGATTCAAAATACATACGTAAGTATTGGGACAACTTCTTAGCATTGCGAGGAATTACCCGAGACAGTATTTTTTTCAAGTAGAGTTTCGGTATTGTAATTTTTTACAATATTCGGGATTGCAGTTTGACTTGTAATTTAATGTTTTCGCGGCATTCAAAAATTTTAGCACAATAACTATGTCATCTCTTTGTGAAAGTTATTTTTTGAAAACTACTTGACCTCAGCTTAGCAAATACTGCCACCAAAAATTTCCTCCGGTGCATGTCCACGGTTCGGATGGTCATGTCAACTCGTAAATTACTATTGAGCTCGTATTGAGCTTTCAACTTTCTTACGTATGTGTCCGCGGATACTTACTTGTTCCCAAGTTCAGATTAATCTGCGTCAAAAACAATAACCAAATATGAACTGGGTACACATTGTAGCAGGGACAACAGAAAATAAATTTATTCGGAAATTTATTCTTTGACCGATTCAGAAGGATTTTTTAACCAACGCTTGAATAACGCTTTTGACGAAACTAATTATATATCAAGTAAGAGCAACATCGTCTAAGATGCTTTTTTATCTCATTTATACCAGAAATTGACCAAATTACTAGTCACCAAATGTTAAACGAAGCAATTTAGTGTGGTGATGGTGTTTTTGGGTGTATGTATGTTGGGATTCATGCATGCTGATAGTGCTTTGATAATCCTGCCCTTAACTAAATGAAAGACATATTTTGCTTAAGGCACTTAAAAATTGCAGTGAGATCAATTCATCGAGTGAATTTTACTTCTTAGTAATTATATCGCCTTCAATAGTAGTTATTAGAGTCGATTATGTTTCTATTAGGTGGTTGTTAGTTGAGGCTATCGTCTCAAGGATGCACTTTTCTTGATATGAGTATATTGTGTCGTAGAAGGAGGTATCCAGTGTATAGACCAGTAGAAATTTTGTTCGATTATGTTTTTGAGAAGTTTGTACCAACTTAGTAATTGACTGTTTGGCAATCAGGTATCTTACTATCATAGCTTTAATTGAGATATTTTAACACTACACTTACCGAGATAGTAAAGATTTTTAAAATTCGTCTCATAATTTTTTGAAACAGAAATATTACATACATGGGTTCTATTGAGAGCTACAAGAGCATTTTTTAAATATTTACAAACTTATTTATTTTTCTATTTAGTGACAAAAAAAACTTGGAGGAAAAGTTTGTGGTGTGAAAACACGTTTAGCTGTTGCATTATTTTTGCTGATATATATATATATATATATATATATATATATATATATATATATTCATCCATATTCATCCACTAAATTGTAAATGGGAAATTTTTACAGCAGATAACATCATAAAATTATAAGTTTTTAAGGATGGGTCATTTAAGACGCTTTTGTAGAGAAAGGTATGCAAAAGTATCGGTAGGTTTACTATTACTTGAAGACAAGTTAGTTAGACAGAAGTCTGCTCCTGTCAAAAGAATTTTATACTAAACCAATGTTATGCAGGCATCGACAGTGAATTTAATTACGAAAAGTTTCATTGAAATGTACTCGTATGTCCAATACACTAATTAAAAAACCCTGTACTAAAATACAAAATTATTAAAATCTGTACCTGTATCCGTACGTCTTTTCGTCTGTATGTCACAGCAGTTTTTCTCCGAAACCACAGCCATGAAACTTTGTGAAAATGTTAGAAGTTATGACTTCTAGTAAGTTTTGGGGTGAAAAAAACTTTCAAATAGTTTTAAGCAGGTCCCTCCATATAGAGGAGTGACCCTCGAAAATTTTTTTCAAGTGGGGTATCATATGAAAGGCCTCCATGAGATCTTAATAAATAGGTCTTAAAATTAATTTATCGATATCCAGAGAGGCAGGATAAGGAGAAATGCACGAAATTGCCGTTTGAATTTTCTCCGATTACAACAATCAAACACGGTTAGTACATGGGCTTTCCACCAAACCAGACCCTACACTTTTGATTGTATTTTCTCCAAATATAAAATAGAACAAAAAGACATTTAAGATCCGGCTTAGTCAATGATTTTAGCAATATTGCAACAAAATGTTGACCAGTTACCTGTTACCTGTAACATATGTCGAAATACCGTCAATCCCTTATGTATTTTTGTTGTTGTTTATTTTGCTACATATGAGACAAAGTCCTCATAGTTGACAAAATAACCAAGAAAACTAGAGTTGGGTATGTTTTGAATTCGACAATTTTTTGTATCAACGAATTCTGAAAGTATTTGTGTCCCTCTCTCAGGCCTTGGAAGATGAACCACTTCCAAATAAGTTCTAACCATGACAAGCTTTTGTAAGTCTGTTAAAGTCAATAACGGTTTGATCTTGAAGGTTTATGATGTCACTACTTTCACGAAATAAATGTTTCACTTTCTCTAAAACGCCATCTGAGTCTTGTTTGTAATTTTAGGATTTGGTGACATATCTGTACAAAACTCTATTATTTTCGCAACCTACCTGCCCATCTGACGGCCTGTCCGTCCATCCATCTGTCAGCCTAGGCGTCAAAGCAATTTTTCTCGTAAACTACACAGTTATAATTATGAACTTGGTGTGTAGATAAAAAAATGCCAGCCTCTCCAAAGTTTCGGTATAAAAAAACTTTAAGGCTTTGAACGCGGGAACCTTCACGTATGGAAGCGAAATTTTTTAAACCAATGCTAGCCAACAGCCTTGTTATGAGGATAGAGTATCTAAAGAGTGGTAACGGTGTTGAGCAGGTTATGTTAAAATACGTGAAAAATATGGTATTTTCCATTCAATTGGAAAAAGGGAGAAAAACAACCAGCTCTATTTAAAGTCAATTATCATACAAACAACATGCACAAACAACAATAACATTAAATATGACAATGATGAGCAGAAAATTAAAACAGAGAAACTGAAACAAAAACCACGAATAATTAAGAAATTGTTCTTCAGCCATCAATACTAAGATTACACCGTCCCAGCTAGGCCAGCCTCAACCAACCTAGCGATTGAGTACCTCCGTTGGTATTGTTGATCTCTAGAACTCCGGAGGATATTTTATCTTCATATCGGTGGCCCGTCGTTGTATATAAATATAAATACATATATGCATATATATATATTTATATATATATATGTCTGCGGAGAACTTCGGTTGGCCCCACCAACTCTGGATGAAGTTTGTTCCATCAACAAAGCCAGAAAGAATAATAAAGTCCCGGGCATTGATGAGATTCCAGTGGAGCTCATCAAATATGGTGGCAGTAGTGTTCATCAAGCTATTCACAAAGTCATCCAGTACATTTGGCAACAAGAACATATGCCCAAAGAGTGGAGCCAATCAATTATATTCCCTATGCACAAAAAAAGTGACAAGCAACAGTGCGAAAATTATAGAGGCATATCACTACTTTGTACGGCGTACAAAATATTTTCTAAAATCTTAAAAAATAAAATCGGATCATACGCCAACAGTATTATTGGGGAGTATCAAGGTGGTTATAGGGCAGGTAGATCAAAAACAGACCAATTGTTCACAGTCACGCAGGTACTTGAAAAATGCTGGGAGTTCAACATAGACGTACACCAAATTTTCGTTGACTTCAAGGAAGCATACGACAGTATTGATCGTAACATACTGTACCAAATAATGCTTGGTTTTGGCATTCCGGCCAAATTAGTCCATCTTATCAAAATTACAATGACGTCGACAACCTCCGAAGTCCACATCAATAACCAACTCACCGATGCCTTTGACACAAATATCAGACTAAAGCAGGGAGATGGGCTGGCCCCATTGCTATTCAATTTGGCTCTGGAGTGCGTCATAAGGAAGCTACCTGTCAATACGCGAGGAACATTACTATACAAATCGAGTGACATCAACATTCTGTCACGGTCACTAACAACTGCCAGAGAACTCTTCCTGAAACTCGACAGCGAAGCAAAACTAGTAGGGCTACAAATCAACGAAAATAAAAGAAAGTTCATGACGCAGTCGAGGAAAAATACCCCAAATACACAAAATATCACCCTTGGCGAATACAGTATCGAAAATGTTAGTGAATTTGTGTATTTAAGCGCCAAAATAACGAAAACAGGCAATGAAAGAGACGAAATACGCCGAAGAATACAGCTCGCAAATAAAATATTTTATTCAGTATTGACGATCGTGAAGACCAGCTGCATACACAAAAAAAAAAGCTCGAAGTATACAAATCTATGATAAAACCTGTGTTATGCTATGGGTGTGAAACATGGTACCTAACCCGAGCATCCGCAAATATATTGAACGCCATTGAGTGACGGGTCCTGAGGCGAATAGTCGGAGCTAAGCTAGACGGGGACCAATGGCGAATTCGATACAACCATGAGCTGTATGAAATTTTTGACGAACCGGAGGTCTCAAGGATTGTAAGACTGCGGAGGCTGCAATGGGCTGGACACATGAATCGTATGGACAAACAACGAATATCCAAGAAGGTATTCGTAGGGAGAACTGAAGGCCAGCGGCCAGTGGGGAAACCGGTGAAACCCTAGTCTGACTCGGTCGATTAAGACAGTTCATCGCTGCTCGGATTTCGGAATTGGATGACGTGGTCAACGGGCCGAGACAGTTGGAGGTGCTGTTTGCAGGAGGCGAGGGCCCGAAAGGGGCTGTAGTGCAAAGAAGAAGAAGATATATATGTATACATATATCTTCTAATGTATAAAATTCTCGTGTCCCGGTGTTAGAAGTTGAACTCCTCCGAAACGGCTCGACCGATTTTCGTGAATCTTAGCGTGCGTATTGGCTAGGGCGGAGAATCGGAAAACATCTATTTTTCATCCCCCTAAATGTTGAGGGTGGTCCACCCCTAAATTTTTTTTTATTTTTTGTCCAAAATTTGTTGTTTTTATATTTTTATGATACAGCATACAAAAATACATACAACCCTAAACTTTCACCCCTTTACGATCAATCCCTATTTTTTATTTGTTAAATATAAACTTTAATTTTTTTAACAAGAATTTTTTTTCATTTTACCCTTAATTTTCACTCTTATACGATCAACCCCTATTTTTTCATCACGATTTTAATTTTTTTCAGTCTATCCACAGATCCGCAATAGGGTTGCAAGATGGCAATCGAATATAATAACTGTAGTACGATATATTCTTATTCAGAGTTTGTAATTTCAAGTTCCTTTAATTATGATTTTTTCAATTCAATTTGATCTCCCGCCCTCTCCCGTCGACAACTGATCAACTATCAATCGATCAGTTATCCCCGCCAGGTGTCACCACTCATCCAGCAAACATCACGGAGTAAGGATGAGGACGAAGCCGGTCTCCTGTCTTACTCACAATGCATTTTTCAGCCATTTTTTTGGTTTTATTTGTGTATCAATCGTAGCAGTGTCTGTTATACGTATTATTTTAATTTTTCTGTGCAACCTTTATCTTAATTTTACTGCCATCGTGAATTTAACATTAATTTCCAGTGCAACAATTATTTATTTACAATTTATTAATCTCACAAAGACAGTTTTAACTCTCAGTTAATTAAGTTATCTCATGTAAATAAACACGTGTTGTAAGTTCCCGCTAACAACGGCCATTACCCTACCTGTATATATTGTACTTAACATTTTGTGGAAATAGTTTGAAATCAAAACAAAAACGTGTACGTGGTTAATAAATATACGTGTTTTATTATTGTGAAAGGTAAGTCAAATAATAAGCAAATCAATACAATATTAAGTCATTGTTTTTCACAAATACACTGATAGAAGGATTTATTAACTATTAATAGTTTATTTAAAGACAATTATTTTATTTATGAAATTTAAATTAATATTTTTTAACATTCAATAAATATTTGGGAAGAAAGTACCTTTATTATCTGCTAATAAGTATTTATTAATAGTTAATAAATATTTATAGTATATTCAAATTCAAACAAATATTTATAATTAATAAATATTTCGTTGAGTGAATTTGTTTCGCTTTCAATGTCATATGATATGAAGATTGCTTATAAACAAAAATCATCTTTATAAATTATTTATATTTATATTGTTTTTATATTAAAAATGTTAATTTCTTTTGTGAATTGAATTATTATCATGTATTTCAGCTAAAGAGCTATAAAAAATGTCTAAAGGAATTGCTAATATTGCTTTTTATATTAAATAAATATTTGTTAACAGTTAACAAATATTCATTTGCCATTAATAAATATTTCACACATGTTGACGGATATCCACTATATAGTCGAAGAAGTACCGAAAATGGCGGACAATCTTTCATTAAAACTATCAGCGACGCAGACATCGACATTGACAATCGTTGGGTGATACCATATTCACCTCTGCTGAGCAAAACATTCAATGCTCATATTAATGTTGGGTCATGCAGTTCGGTGAAGAGTATATTATGGTTAGACTACCCTTTATATTTATATATATATATATATATATATATATGTATATATATATATATATATATATATATATATATATATATATATATATATATATATATATATATATATGAATATATATGCATATATATATAGTATATATATGCATATATATATATAGTATATATATATGCATATATATATGTATAAATATATATATAACGTTATATGTATACATATATATACATACAATATATATATATATATATACATATATATATATATATATATATATATATATATATATATATATATGTATATATATATATATATATATATATATATATATATATATATATATATATAACTCCAAAATTAAGGTATTATTTGAATTTTAACTGCGCGCGTCGAAGGATTTGGAGAATAATTTTTTTTAGGTTGGTAGTACTGTCAGTGACATCTATGTCAAATTTACATGTCAAAGTGTTTGAGACTTTCTCTTCATTTATTTAAATACACGAAGTCACGAATTCCATTGGGCAAATAGTGATACCATTCAAAGCCACATAAATTATACTGAATCGAGAATCTCCACAAATCTACAGAATATTAGTGGCATGTTTTTCCTTTGTTACCCTCTCCATTCCTTTCTTTCGCTATCACTCTTTCTTCGTCGCACAACACTCATGCGATCTGTATTCACGTTTGTGCCACCCAGACAATGTTGGATACATCGCTATGAGGAGGCACAGAAAAATAGTGTGAATTAATCCTTTCATGAATGGGCAGTTCTCAGAGATAAACTAGTTGGGTACATAGACCTACGCTCATGTCAGAAGGGTTTTGTACCCACCTTCTGAGAAATGCAGTCACCTGTAACGAATAAAGTCAAGAAATGTGCTAAAGAAATGTGCACGTTTATAAGAAAATTCATTGTTTTTCTGTTTTCAACGGTCGCCATTCTGTTGCAAACCAACAAAAATCACTCAAAACATGAATTCTGAAAAATATTAATGTTATTGACCTTATTTGAAAATTTCAAGAAGATCAAATCAAAACTGCAGTGACTGATTCGATATATACCAAAATCATGTGTTATTGTTGTTGTAATCAGAGAAATTTCAAATAGCTAAAACTTCCGTGTATATCATTCGATTTTCATCAAACTTACAACGTTTAAGGACCTTTTGTAGGACTACTTAAATATAGAATTTCGTTCTGTTTTAGGGTACATAGACAATTTTATTGGGGAAAATGTGAAATTTAAAAATCATACTATTATAAACAAAGTTGAGCGAATTTTGACTTGTAAGGTATTTGTTGTTGTTGTACTATAATCCCTGTGCACCCCTCGAAGTAAAAAGTGTCAGATTAAGACTTGTTTTGAAAAGTTCTCATCAAGACCTTTCATTTGATATCCATATAGCCTAATTTGATGAAATTTTTTTTCTTAAAATCTTAAAATTTTATAAGTAATTCACCAAACATACCGGAAACTCCGCAACTGCATGTGATACATCCCGGATTTCACAGCTGTTCCACCTTACAGGCGGGTACATTGAGACTTGTCTCACCAGCGGCTTCATCCCTACAGAAGCATTCGTGTATTTGGGCATGAATTTGTATGTTTTTGATTCTGACTGTGTTCTGGTTATATATATATATATATATATATATATATATATATATATATATATATATATATATATGTATATATATATATATATATATATATATATAGATATATTTCTATATATAGATATGCATATATATATATATATATGTATATATATATTTGTATATATATATATATATATATATATATATATATATATGCATATATATATATATATATATATATATATATATATATGTATATATAAATATATATATATGTGGGAAACGAGCTGTGCTGGCAACCCGGAACGAGTGGCCTGCTAGACGACACAGACGAGATAACGGGTGATTGAACAACTGGTTAGCGAGCACAAACACATAGCAGACGGATGTTGAAGAGGATTCGTATCGAAGACGTCGTGAGAGGCAGTTTAGCAGAGAGCCGTTCCCATCATTCTTAAATTCATATTGTTTTCATTTACAAGTCCGCATCACTATATTAAATAAATATCTTTTATCGAATCAACATCATCGTTATTATTACAATCCCACAGTTTTGGGGGCTCAACCGGGATTGGATAATTGAGCGATCGGATACTTGATTAATCGGATTCATCAAACTGGGATTTTTATATAGTGCTTTGATATTCAGTGTAAATTCAGTGACAATAGAAATTGAAAAGTGCAGTGAACATGTCGAGTAGGAAGTTAACACTTGGTGACTTAGTGTGGGATAGTTTGACCCATCAGCGAACGAAAGCGTCTAGTATAGCTGTGCTGCATAAAGTCGTTTTCGAGAGAGATGACGGTAGAAAAAATCGTAGACAATTACGCGAGTTCGGTGGGTTTGAATATAAAGGCGAAGACAGTGAAGAATTTGAAAACAAAAGAAAGTACATTTGTGATAATTTCGACAAAGTACAGTTAGAAACAGTAAGTGAAATTTTATCGATAAATGTGAAACAGAAAACAAAAGAACAGTTAGCCGTCCAGTTGTGTCGATGTTTGAACGATCTCGAGGTCTTGGAAATGGAAATCGATGAAGGGCGCGAGATCGAGGACCGAAATGTGCAAGCAAGTAGTGAAAGCGACGACAACACCAGCAAACGATCGCAAGGAGTAAGGGAGGAGCAGAGGAGTCGAGCTGATGCCGAACATGAGGAACTGTTGTTGCTGCGAAAACTAATGAGCATTAAACAACTGCGCATAAACGACGAATCGGAGTCCGATGACGAATTGAGCGATCCTCGTCATTCGAGAACAAGCGCGAACAAAAAACGTTGCTTGAAAAAGTACCATAAAATGGCGAATGTAAGCGAGAACGACGCGAATGAAAAATCAAATGGCGCGTGGGCTGATGGTGACCGTAGGACGGGCACTATGACAAAGTGCAGTTTTTCGTTTCGAGACGTTGAAGATACAATTCGTACATTTGATGGTAGTGGACACTACCTTATTGAGAATTGGATTGCAGATTTCGAAGAAATCGCTGACATGTTTGTTTGGAACGAGCTCGAAAAATTTGTGTTTGCTAAAAAATCGCTTCGTGGCGATGCCAAAACATTAGTACAAGCTGAAAGAGGAGTGCGGTCCTGGATTGAACTACGAAGATTGCTGCAAAAGGAGTTTTCGATGAAAATTAGTGGTGCCAAACTACATCGGGTGTTGAGAGAACGAAAGAAGGAGAATTCCGAGTCGATGATGGAATATGTGTTAGCAATGCAGGAGATGGCCGCTCGTGGTAATATAGATGAAGCGTCGCTGATCGAGTACATAGTCGAAGGAATACGAGACACCGAAATTAACAAAATGATGCTGTATGGAGCTGAAGACATAAAGCAGTTGAAGAAAAAGCTGAAGATTTACGAGGACATAAAAGAGAAGGCAATAGCCGTAGCCGATAGCCGATCCAGAGTTGTAGCTGAGAGCCGATCAAGAGTTGTAGCTGAGAGCCGATCAAGAGCCGATACCATTGAGCTGAATAGCACAAAGCTGAACAGTGGAGCTGGTTTTGCAGTAAATAAAAAATATTGTTTTAATTGTGGGTCTGCTGATCACATAAGAGCTGCGTGCACTTTCCCTACAAAGTGCTTCAAGTGTCGTGAGTCTGGACACATGTCCAAGGAGTGTCCGTTAAGCCAAACCCCTAAAGTGTTGAACGTTGCTGAAGTTAAGTCCATTGATAATTCGCCGATGTTGAAAAATATGTCAATTGGAGGAGTTTCAGTAAGAGGACTTATTGACACGGGCAGTGATGTGAATCTAATCAAGGAAACTGTGCTGCATACATTACCGAATATTCAAATTCAATCAGCTGTTCGTTCATTTCTTGGATTCGGAGGAGTTTCCGTTGCTGCGGAAGGAAAGTTTCTGGCCGATGCCGTGGTAGATGAAATTAAAATGTCATTATGGTTTTACGTCGTGCCAGATGGGGCCATGAGTGTTGATTGCGTGCTGGGCCGTGGAATTGCTGCCGTTGCTGATATAATCATTAAGAGGGACAGTGTTGAATTGAAAAACTGTTGTGCTGAAGACGAAGCTGTTATTATGTCCATTGCAACATTAGAAGACGATGGTTTGCCGCTAGAAGTAGTACCGTCTAAATATCAAAACGAGGTGCAAGAATTAATCGAATCATACAAGCCGCAGGTCGTAGTGGAACCACCGTTTAAGATGCATATCGAGTTGAAAGAAAAAATGCCAGTCGTGCATCGGGCTAGTCGACTAGATTTTGTTGAGCAAGAGGCACTCAGGTCGCAGATTTCTCAATGGCTGATGGATGGAGTTATTCGACGATCAACGTCGCCATATGCTAGTAGAGTAGTCATCGTAAGAAAGAAAGATGGTACGCCGCGAGTTTGCGTCGACTACAGAGATCTGAATAAGAAGGTCATTAGAGAAATTTTCCCGACTCCATTGATAGAGGACGTCATCGACAAGCTGCAAGGCGCACGCGTGTTTACAACAATAGACCTAGAAAACGGATTCTTTCATGTAGCAGTCGATGAATCGAGTATTGTATATACGGGATTTATCACCAACGAGGGGCATTTTGAGTTCATGTACGCGCCGTTCGGATTTTGTAACTCGCCAGCTGTGTTTTTGCGTTTCATTAACTTTATTTTCAACCCGCTGATTCACGAGGGGATCGTGTTAACATATATGGATGACGTGATAGTGCTGGCCAAGGATGAAAGAGAGGGCGTACAGCGCTTGAAGTACGTATTGGAAGTGTGCATGAAGCACGGGCTTCGGATTAAATGGAAAAAGTGTCGATTCTTGCAGCGGCAGATTGACTTTTTGGGACACCGTATAGCAGACGGAACCGTCAAGCCAAGCGAGCAGGTTGTCCGCGCTGTAACAAAATTTCCATTGCCACAAAATATTAAAGCTGTACAGTCCTTCCTGGGATTAACCGGGTACCTGAGAAAATTCATATTAAATTATGCAATGATTGCTCGTCCATTGTCAAACCTTTTAAGGAAAGAAGTGCAATTTCGCATGGATTCATCGCAAATAGATGCAGTAACAAAGTTGAAAGCTGCTATTACTAGTTGCCCAGTGTTACAAATTTATCGACGAGGAGCAGAAACAGAGCTGCATACGGACGCTTCAGCTAGAGGATTTGGAGCTGTGTTGTTCCAGCGAAGCGAAGATCAACAGTTGCACCCTGTTTACTATTATAGCAGCAAAACCACTAGTGCTGACGAGAGTGCTCATAGTTACTATTTGGAAGTTAAGGCCGTCTATTTGGCTTTCAGGAAACTTAGACACTATCTGTTGGGAATCCATTTTAAGCTGGTCACTGATTGCAGTGCTTTTAGACAGACAATAGAAAAGAAGGAGTTGCCACTAGCAGCCTCGAGATGGGTAATGTTTATTCAAGATTTTGACTTTGAAGTGGAGCATCGAGCTGGAAGTCGCCTCCCGCACGCTGATGCATTAAGCCGATTTCCCACGATGATATATTTGATGCGAGATGAATTTATAGTCAGGTTAGAGCGAGCGCAAGCGAAAGATCCGCATATCGAAGCTATTAGAAAAGTGCTGGAATCCAATCCTAATTACGACGGCTATGTGTTAAAAGGATCGTTGCTGTTCAAAGGAGTTGCCGGAAGAGAGCTGTTATGTATACCAAGAGCGATGGAATCAGAAGTCATTCGAACCGTGCACGAACGGAGTCATTTTGGCGTACGAAAGACGATATTCCAAATTGAGAACGAATACTACATCTTGAGTTTGAAGAAGAAGGTGGAGAGTTGCATTCAAAACTGTGTGCGGTGCATCCTAGCAAGTCGCAAAGCCGGAAAGCAAGAGGGGTTGCTGCATTGTCTAGAAAAGGGTGATCAACCATTGGACACTCTTCACGTGGATCACTTGGGGCCGATGGATGCCACCAGTAAGTCATACCGCTATATTTTTGTTGTTGTGGATGCTTTCTCGAAATACACTTGGCTG